>CM022670.1:36922188-37117188 GCA_012295275.1 Chrysomallon squamiferum | reverse complement strand
AAATGAGTTAAAGTGTCATTCAAACAAAAACCATAAAAAACCCCCCACCACCAAAAAAAAACAGCTAAACTTTGGTGATTTGATTAATATACAACATTATAATAAATGGTTATTGTTAATAAGAACGCTGATATTTTTCATAGTTTTTATCAATATTCTGACTACAGCATTTTAAAATAAATGCAAGCGATGACTATTACACCTGACGCATATAGATTTCCATCTGTTTCTCTCTTCTTTTTTTTAACGAAGTGTGTTATTTATATAATGAGTTAATTTAATTTGAAAATCTGCATCTATCTGTATGATTAAAGTCAGAAGTCTGACGTTGCGCCCTAAGACGTTATTTTACATTAAATTTTTCTGTTTCAGATCTTCTGATAATATGTGTCAGCGTGCTGGGAGGGTTATTGGTCCTGACTATTCTTCTGTGTCTGATATGCGTTTGTGCTGTGAGAAACAGGTATATGTGTGGCCTTAGCTGTTTTCTTTTTACGTGCTAATGATAAATGATAAAAAACAGAATAATAAAGGAAATCGTTACCCCATTATACTGTTTAAAAAACACCAAAGGAAAATATATTGATAACAACAGCAACATATATGAATTATTTGAGGCCATTTTGTTTTAGTTTATACAGGTACCGGACCAATTATCCGGACTCCTTGGGGCCTGAGGCATTCCAGATTTCTGGTACCAAGGCATCTAAATACGTAAACAATTAGGCATAAACATTTTAAAATTTAAAACATAAAGAAAATTGACGATATACAACTGTGGCGACTCGACATGTAAGCAATGCGGCGAGTGAATGATCGCCGCGCGGCTTGAAAGAGTAGTTCCGGTAAGCTGAGGACAATACCCGCGCGCGTGAACTATGAAAACAGCGTCTGGAAAAAACTTCCGGTTTTCTGGTCTTTCCGGATTTCAAAATGACGGATAATTGGTCCGGAATCTGTAAATTAAAAGATTGTGGTAAAAAAAAATTAAATATAAATAAATAAAACTATTTAAAAAATAAAATAGGTAAAACATTTTTTTTCCTTTGTTTAATTACATAAGGAACTAATAGTTTAAAATAATAATAATAATAATAAAAATAAACAAAAAAAAAACGACATCTTTTTGAAATCCATCAAACACTACAGAAGAAGATTATAAAAAAATATAAGTAATTTTTTTTTTTTAATACATACATGTCTGTTTAATTTGTTTGCTGCAGAAAATCTAGCCGAGCGAGTACAGTAGGTATGGGAAGTTTGGATACAAGTGTAGTCAAACTGCCCCGAGTGTGGATGGATGGCACGAGGCCATATGAACTACCGCCAAGAGACACAAGACGCTGGAGCTATGTTTCAGAACCAATTCGTTACATTGACGAATACGTATGTACCGACATTTTTATTTTATTTTATTTTTTTTTATTATTATTTATTTTTTTTATTATTATTATTTTATTATTTTATTATTTTTTATTTTTTTTATTTTTTTTTTTTTTTTTTTTTTTTTATTATTTTTATTTTTTTTTCTGAGGGGTTTAATGGTGGGATTTTTTGTTATTTTTTATCTTTGTGTTTTTTTCCGGTTTTTTTTTTTTGTTTTTTTCCTTGCTGTTTTTTGGGGTTTTTTTTGGGGGTGTTATTGGTTGGGTTTTTTTGTTGGTTATTTTTTGTGTGCTTCTTAAATATTTAGAGAAACAAACATTTATACTTTTATCGAATAGAATTATGAATATTATGTTTTATTTTAAGTAATCTATTAATAGATGCGTCTTAGAAAATATTCATTTATTTGTATTGTAGTTTAATTCAAGAATAACAATGGTTTATATTATCTACATCTAATTCGCAGCTATTAAACTTTTACTGTATTCTCAAAATTAAAACAGTGCATGAAAGCCAGGATATTTTACATTTTCATTAACAACTGAAAGTTGATTATTATCATCGTTATTATGATGATGATGATGATGATGATAAATGTAAAACTTTATATGTAGATGATGGATGATTACGTGCATGCTGAGACACTGCCGTTGCCAAGGTCAAATGATGCCAAAAAGCGCTATTACCAAGCATACGGGGTATATTTTGTATTTTATTATTATTGTTGATGTTGTTGTTGTTGTTGCTATTATTATATATATATATTTTTTTATCATTATTATTATTTCATTTTTTTTTTTTTTTTTTTTTTTTTTCCTTCTTTATGGTAATTAGGAATGAAAATTTGTTTTATTTAATCCTATTTAAGCAATAATAATAAGAGTAAGAAGAAACAACAACAACAAATAAATAAATAAATAAATAAATTATACTAGATGTTGATTCTTAACTCTCGAAAAAGGATTTGTTATGGAATCGCAAACCCCCATTACATGTTAATATAAGTTTACAAATTTAAGAAATTGGAATTTGCATGTAAACTGAACAGTTCTCCGCTCTCGACATTAACCTCAGTGCATTTTAAAAAATAATAATAATAATTACTGTTGCAGTTAGATCTATAGTCACAGCTATAATTATCTTTTTTATTTGTTTATTTATTTTTCAGAATCAAGGATACAGCAGTTCAACCCTGAACATACGATCCCCGTCAAGGCATTAAACGTAAATGACATAAAAACATTATTAATGTAACATATATACAGAATGCGGCAGCGACTGGAATCTCAAATATCCCTTTCTGATAACCTGAATTTCTCGAGCTGTTAACAGATTTTAACTGCTCATCAAAGACAATCTTTTTACGCTGAAAACAATAACCAAATAGAACAGAGAAGGATATTTTAATTCAGTTCGACGACCTTGTAAACAATCAGAGTGTTTGCTTCAGAGAAGACATTTTGTGAAACTAATAAATATGGCAGACGAACATTGTTAAGTACAATCTGATGATCTTAATTAACTTTTATTAACAGCAGATTTAATGTTAAAAAAAAAAATTGTTTTTCACAGGGAGAGTGTTGTATGAAAGTTGAAAATGATTTGATAATAATTTTTGGCTGCAGTTTCAGTATTTTGAAATGGATTTGTCTTTTAATGTGCCTTAAAACAAATGTATTAAAATGTACGAATAACATTACTTTCAGTTAAGAATGCAGCACAATAAAATTTCTGTGTATATCTTGTTCAAAAATTTATATTAATATACCTAAAAAATAAAAAAATAAATGAAATTTTCAGAGGTAATAGTCCCCCTATTTGCTTAGTCAGCTTTTGAGCTTGAAACTATCGTTTTATCTTGAGACATATTCTAGTATGTATATATTCGAGATATGAAATTGGAGAAGAGTTTAATATAAACCCAATATTAATTCTTTATCTCACGAAGATATTCAAAAAATATTTATATATACATTCTGTAAGATAACTGCTGCTGTTTACTTTAAATCAGCTAGAAGACTTTATTCCTTTTTTATTTTATTTGTGTGGTCATTTCTTTATAACCTTTGTTCTGCTTTGCAGGTTATTTTTATCGTGTAATATTACTGTAACATAATTACTGTGTAAATATTTTGACAATTCATAGAGTATAATTTATATTGATCATTTGTTCGTATGTATCACAATTATTTTATTTTTCTGAAAATTATGATTTATATATTCATTGTTAATAAATTATTATTAGGAACATTGTGTCTATCACTTCTCAGCTTCCTAATAAACTGTAGAGAAATACTATTTAAAAAATAATAATAATAATAATAATAATAATAATAATAATAATAATAATAATAAATTAAAATAAATAAATAAATAAAAGTACCAATAAGATAACAGAATTCATCGTTAAATTATTCATATTCTTTTTTATTTCATAATCATTGCAATTATACGTTATGATCAAGATGAAAAAATTCGAGAAAAATAAAAAGTGTGTAAAAGGTTCGTCGTTGTAAAAATAAAAGTTCCAATTTTCACGAATTAAAAGAGCAAGAAGAGAATGTCGGCTTGGTGTCGTTCGCTGTATTTGGACTAAAGTGCTATAACAATTTTGTGAGCATCTAACAACAGTGTCAAAGTAAGAGGCTATGTCCATCCTCACGATTAGTTGCAAGGGTAAATCTCGTAACGAGGCCGAAACGAGATTCACGAGCGCAACCAATCGTGAAAATGAGGGACATTCTGCAACTTAAAACAGTGCCAAGTGAGAAGGGTTTAGCTATTTATATTGTCATTTTATTGTACTGAATGCCTATTCTAGCTTGTGTAGCATGATCGTTTTTTTATTTTCTTATCAGCATTTAGCATCTTTACCTCTTCGTTCAGCATTGCCTTTACGTAAACGTAGATATTAAGATATATTTGAGTAATTTCAACAAAAATGTGGTTTTGTATCATTTTGAGGGTTTTGTTTGTACAGACTTTATGTTTATTTGCTCTAAATATGTATTTGTCAACCTGTTTTTTTTATTTATGTACAAATCATTAATGATTTCTTATGTTACAGCGATTTTCAAAATAAATCACTTAAAATCTCGTTTTGGCAATTAAAACAAATATTTAATCACTTTTTTTTTCTTTTTTTTTTCTTTCATAAAATACTCTTTACTAGTATCGTGTATGATGATGATGATGATGATGATGATGATGATAGTAATAATAACGTAATTCATTCATCTGTTGGTTATTAATATACAGAGAATATATGTATATATCTAATATTTTATAAAAAAGAATTGACTTTCCAAACCAATGCGATTTCATATTATGTCCACATGTATTTGTTAAGGAATTCTACCAAAACTTGATTTCAGACGCAAATTAAAGGAAATAAACATTATTTTGTTTGTAACTCTAAATAAATAAATAAATAAATAAATAAAGGGAAAAGCAATTTATTATAATAATTTTTGAACAAAAAAATCTTTTCTAAGATCATGGCACCCTTGTTTTGACAAAATCAACATGCATTATATAGGGATATAATTAGCCTGAGGAGTAATTAAAAATTTGTTTGGTTGTGGCCGATTTAAACTTGAATTTATGCAAAACAGTCAGTTCATTTAACAGGTAAATTTAGAATATAATACAAATGGGTTTTTTTTTTTTATTTAGTTTTTTCTTAAGTAAGCTTTTCCTATCTGGAATGAAGGAGGAAAAAAAATGACTAAAAAAAATAAATAAAAAAAAAAGTTCGAATATGAAAATAAAACGAAGATTTTAATTTGTGAAACTTTGCCAACACTGATATTCATGTTTAAATACAACAAAAGACAAACTAAAACAAATTAACCATGCAACGTATGTAAACTAACAACTGGAGGATATAAAGAAAAACTGCCAACACAAAATAATCTAATAACTTTTTATTTACTTACAAGACAGGAATTAATCTTCAAAAAATTAATACATTTTTCAAAAACTGTAGTGTTTATAGCGAATGTGTGTTTTTGTGTTATGAGTTTTGAATGAGTGTATGGAAACTAATGTCAACAGTTTGTTTTCAAATTTAAGACAATGTGTACATTTAACAAGTATTTACACAATAGATCAGAATATTTAATAAATTATATAGAACATGATTTAATTGCTGGAGATTACAATTATCTTAAATATAAAGAAAACTGATTTTTATTAACCTCATTTTTAAGTTATGTTTTAAAACAAAAATTTCACAGCAATAATTATATTGCATTTGTAGCCCAGTTTTATTAATATTAAAAACAATGAACAATTTTCTTAATAAAAAAAAAAAAAAAAATAAGTAATCAACAATAAAGTGGCTTTTTTCCTTCTCAGGCTTTTTTTGTATTAATATACATTGCCAGAATGGATTTAAAAATAACAAAAGACAAATAGTTTTAGTTAAACAAAAGAATATGACATACGTAAACAGAAATGAAATATGTATGTAACGTTTTACAATACAGTACTTTTTCTCATTAAAATACATTGCATCGATAAAAAAAAAAAAAAAAAAAGTCCAATAATAAAAGACATATACTATAAATTAAAAATATAAGAAAAAAAAAAAAAACAGAAAAGAAAAAATATATATACACATTTTACAACACAATACTGGTTTTTGTTCAATTATTTTATCAGTGTACCCAGCACCTCTAATCTGGTCAATACAATAAAACTATAGTCAAGAAAGTAATTTATACTACAGAAGGAAAATACAAATTGTTAGTATGTTCAGAGTTGTACTGATCTAGATATTAGCCTGGGTGATAACATAAATCTCTAAAGAGTAAACAATAATGTACAATGTTCACTCTATGTCAAACAGTTGTTTAAAAAAAGAAAAGAAAAACAAAGTTCAACGTGATACATTCAGTAATCTGGAAGTATGCATAACTGACCTAGATTCACTAAAACAAACATGCCAGCACTTAGATGTGTATATGTGAATGTGTGTGTGTGTGTGTGCGCTTTGCTGTATCAGTATAAGATAAAATGAAGCAAACACTACCTGACAACAGTCTTGTGAGGTTTATTTTTATAAAGTAAAAAGTTTTATTTTAGTCTGCTAATTAAGTGACAACAGTTTGAAATGGTTGAAAAAGTCAAGACAACAGCTCTTTCTGTGATTTTTATTTTCCTGCTGTTGTATGAATTAATTTTTTTTAGTTTATTTCAGTCTTCTGATTAAACGAGTTTGAATTAGAAGAAA
Organism: Chrysomallon squamiferum; assembly: GCA_012295275.1. Taxonomy (NCBI): domain Eukaryota; kingdom Metazoa; phylum Mollusca; class Gastropoda; order Neomphalida; family Peltospiridae; genus Chrysomallon; species Chrysomallon squamiferum. Next base: position 37,110,566 of record CM022670.1, on the reverse strand, counting down.
TTGCAGTTGGCTCTCATTCTGCGAGGTTTCTTTTCCTGTAGTCATATAAAGTTTAAATCTTTACAGTTTATTTCAGTCTTCTAAATAAATTATGACAGTTTGAAAGTGATTGAGAAATTCAAGACAACTGTTGATCTGAGAAGTGTGGCAATATAAATAAAAAGATTTACTTCAGTCTACTAATTAAATAAAAACAGATTTGAAAATTCAATATATCAGCCGAGTCAATGCAGTTTATTTTACAACAGTGAAAATCTAAAGTTTGTTTCAGACTACTAATTAAATGATGACTGTTTGAAAATGGAATGAGAAATTCAAGACAACAGCCCTATTGAGGGTTTTTGATTTTGGCAGTATGTAGTGGAAAGTTTACTTCAGACTTCTAATTAAATGACGAGTTTGAAAATGGAGTGAGAAATTCCCGGCAATAACATCAGTTTATTGCTGGGCGCAGTCGTTTGTTAGAAATTTTCTTTTTAGCCGTTCTTTCATTCTCTTTGTCTGATGACAACACACTTCGCGAGGAACTATGCTGAACATGTCTCGTTACCATGGAAACACCATCAACAAACTTTGTCTTGAACAAGACATTGGCATTGGAAAACATGCCATCCTTCAGTGACACCACAATGAACTGAAATGCCAAAAGTTGTTATGTTAAAACTGTTTCATAATAAATTCTTCATTAGAAATGATTCATATTATGGCTGGCTTTGTAAGCAATCTTATATACTGTGTTGCCTGTACGCCAGCTTTGTCTACTTCATTTCTTTCTTTCTGAGGAAACAATAACCGTTTTTTTTTTCCTTCTTTTGTTAAAAAGTGTTATAAACCAGTATTCTATATAGAATTCAAGAAAATTCCTTTAACCCAAAACTTTCAGTTCACATTAAGAAATAATAGTAAAAATAATAATAAATAAATATTTTTTTGAAGAATAAATTTCCTACGTTACCCCAAAAAGCTGCATACCTGAGAGTGTTTGAAGTGAGATTTAATCATCTGACCAATGTTCTGGGTGTGCGAGAGGTCAAGGGCTGCGTCCACTTCGTCCAGAATGTATATCGGGGCTGGATTAAAGAGCAGCATGGCCAGGATAAGAGACAATGCCACGAGAGACCTGGAAATAATAATTATAAAGCAAAATTAAAGCATATCAGTGATAGAAGAATAATAAGTCCAAGAAACATTTTCACATTTTGAAGTTCATGTAAGATGATCATTGTATTAAATGTTGTTTTTGGGGTATTTTTTTTTTGAGAATAAAATGGAAAAAGTTGGGAAAAAAAAAAAGGAAAAATTATTAAAATAAAGTCTAAGGTGTTATCTTCACTTTGTTTAAAATAAAATTTCAAATATTTTGAAGAAACTGCTGTTAATATCGATAAAATAATTGAATCGAATCAAATATAAAAAATCATCACAAAACAACAAGTATTCTGCCATAAAGCCACTGAGTTAATCAACAATTTTTACCTTTGACCTCCACTGAGTTCACTGAGTGTTTCCTTCCACACACCCCCAAAAGCCACTTTGACCTCCAACCCTTCCAGAACAGACAGGCCCTCAGGTGGGGAGAGTTTAGCACTGGTTCCAGGTAACAGAGTAGAAAATATGGAACCAAAGTCCTGAAATATAAACAGGATCAGTATCCGAATGCAATAATTAACACTAATTAATTAATTATGATTTTAAAAACAGATAAAGTTCAGATATTAATATATTAAAACTTGTTTGAAAATTATAAAATAGAAAACAAAAATGTTTTCGAGAGTTCTGTAATAAGTATCTCTAACATTAATGTTATTAAGAATTTTTAAAATAGTAAAGCCTTTTAACAAATAAAATTTTCTCCCTGAAATAAATGTGGAAATCTGTAAACAGACAAATGCACATTATTAGGTCCTATAGGTTTAACTAAATTGTGTCAGTTTATTGAACATTTACCTACTTTAAAAAAATTTCAAACTACTGTGTATCTCTGTTCATGATACAGATTACAAAACACACAAAATGAAAGTCACAGATCTCAGAAAGTTGATTTTACCTGAATCAGATTACTAAAAAAAAAAAAAAAATTAATAGTCTAAAGATACACGAGTTCATATATGGATTAAAACTAATTTCAAACATTTTCCTTGAAAATCATTGCAAACAATGATAAAAAAATATCACAACATCATTCAAATGTACCTTGTTTACTTGTAGCCAAGCCTTTTTCAGGGCTTCATTTTTCTTTTTATCCAACTCCTCAATGACAGAAGCAATCTTGTTTTTATCATGCAGAACAGTTTTTCTTTTCTTCATCAAGTCAGCATACTGCAAGGACAAAATTAAAGAACTGTTTTAATATCTGAGAAACTGTCTACATTGGCTCCCGCATAAACCAAAATAGCTTCAACTATTTCAGTCAATTTGAATATAATAAGAAATTCCCCAGAACCCATTAATGCCAAAGGCCCCCCCCCCAAAAAAATGCTATGCAAAATAAAATGAATAATCATAAAAGTCACATTAAGGAAGTATTTACATAAGTTTCTCTGTTTATTTGAAGTATTTACATTCTATTTTATATATTTTTCAGAACTTGGTTTGGATTTTATGCCAAATGGGGCATCAAAATCTTTGAGCGGTTGAGGTACAAAATGGCCACCAAAAGTTGAGAACCACTGCAATAAGTAAACGAAGTTTTATTAATAATTTTTTGGTGTCAATCAAATGTAGTTGTTGTTACAATTGAGAGAAAACACATGTGCACCATCACCTAACATCACTGATTAAAGCACTTAAACAGAAAAGTATGTAACTATTAATGGCCTTGACCAACATGAAATTAGTCCTGTTTGTTCTCATAATGAACTTGTTTTTATCTTATATACTGAAATCTAACATAACGAAGCTTTACGATAATAACTGTACTGTATTTTTTTTTTTTTTTAATTCATTTTATTTTTGTTCTTTTTGAAAATAAAAACAATTTCCCAGTTACCTGTTCCTCTGCCTTCCCCAGCATATTCATGGCTCTCATGTTTACATTCTTGGAAAGTTTCTCTTTTGTTTCTTGCAGTTTATGTATGCGTCGCTCAGCCTCCTTTGGGTTGTTCGCCTGGAAATCGTAGGCTGTGTTAGGCTGACCAAAATACTTTTTCTCATCAGCAATCCAGTCATTTTTCTGCAACATCATTTCAACCTACAAAAAAATAAATACAAATACAAATACAACTTTTTTAATTATAAATCATACAATAAAACAAAGATCAAAATTCAAGTCCACAATTAAATGTTTCTGCATCTATCTACTTCTGTCCATACAAACAAAACCACATTTTTACAGTCACTTTTTTTTTTTTTAATATATAAATATTTTGTTTAATGTTTTGGATTTGCATCATACATTTACGCAAACAAAACTAATGCATTAAGCAAACCATTTTCACTGCATCCTTGGCATCTTTTTGGTGTTTTGCAATCTTGTGTTCCAGTTCCTTGATGAGAAGTTCATTCTTGTTTCCTTCTTTCTGGAGTTCTCTCTGCTCCATGACCTTCTCGTTGATGTCTTTGTTCCTTGATTTCAGCAAATCTTTCTGTTTGTTCACTTCTGCCTGAGCAGCTTTGACAGCTGCCTGTACAGTTAAACAAAAACAAAACACTATTATAAAATCTATTTTACCCCTGAACTAGACACAGCCCACTACTCTTACTTTATCAGTGAGAAGTTTACTGACTACAAACAAGAAAAAGAAATGACTGCTGTTTAACAACATCAATCCAATGTTTATTTATTCATGGATAATACAGATGCCTGATCATTTATCCTGCTTCTGGAATAACTGTATTACCAGAAAATCAAATTAAGAAATATATTAATTTGTATCTGTTAATAATAATTTGGTTCTTTACTCAAGTTTTTTAGTGGAAAAGTGGACTATCACCAATCCCAGGTTTAATCTGTAGCTTGCAAAATAATTAGATCTGCAAAAACTAGAATAAGATGTCTTGAAAATGAACAAGCTGAATGTTCAAACAATACCTTTGTTTCTTTAGTGTTTTCTTCAAGGTCTTTCAGCTGTTTCTCATAATTCTCAATAGACTGGCTGACACCACTGAGCTGTTCTTCATAACTAACTATTTCCTTTTTCAGTTCCTCAATCTCCAGCTTGATACTGTCAACTTCCTGATTTTTAAATAAAACAGAAAAACAAAAACTACAATATACATCATTTTGGATTTTAATTTCAATAACAAAAACTGTTTCAAAATAACTGCAAAAACAGTTAAAAATCATAAAAAAAATTCTGAATAACTATTTGGATGTAGTAGTTTTACACTAGTTTTTAACTCAAATGCTATTTATATAAAAAATAAAAATTAAAAAGTGACAAAATGGATTGCACTCATTGTTCTGTCCAGAAAACATTTCACTGGCTGTTTACAGTTTGATAAAAATATAAAAATAAAAATTTGAAATCATTCATACCTAAGATTATTAGCACTTCACAGAATGTACTTTTATTCTTCTATTTAAATACCTGTAGTTTCTCTTTGGTCTTCTTACTGGAATCTTCCAACTTCTTCTTTATTTTATTCAGTTTGTTTTCAGCCTCTTTCAGCTCATTCTCTCTGACAGATTTGGCATTTTTTATTTTGTCTTCAAGATCTCTGACTTTTTTAGCTGAAGTCTTTTGGATCTCTTCTGCCTTTTTGAATATTTCTTTTTGCTCCTCTGATAATAAAATAAGATTTTTGATATTAATGACCATACTTTTACATTATCAATATTCTTTCAACTGCTCTGCAATGTGAAGTAAATTTTTTAATTTTCTTTTTCATTTCTTCTCCTTTTTGTTGGAAAGGTCAGTAAGAAATTTAAATAAATTAAGCAAATAAGTATCTTTAAATTATCTTTAACGTTCTTTTTTTTTCTTTTTTTTTTGAAAAGATCACTAAAACATTTAAGTAAATTAAGTCAGTAAATATCTTTAAATTATCCTGTTTGTTGTTTGTACTGCTCCTGTTATGTATAACTTTATGACTGACCAATCCTGTTTGTTGCTTGTACTGCTACTGATATATAATTTCTATAACTGACCAATCATGTTTGTTGTTTCTACTGCTATTGTTATGTAATTTCTACGACTGACCAATCCTGTTTGTTGTTTGTATTGCTACTGTTATATAATATCTATGACTGACCAATCCTGTTTGTTGTTTGTATTGCTACTGTTATGTAATGTCTATGACTGACCAATCCTGTTTGTTGTTTGTATTGCTACTGTTATGTAATTTCTACACCTGACCAATCCTGTTTGTTGTTTGTATTGCTACTGTTATGTAATTTCTACACCTGACCAATCCTGTTTGTTGTTTCTACTGCTATTGTTATATATTATCTATGACTGACCAATCAGTTTCTGTAAGGTATTAATTTCCTCCAGTTGTTGGTGGTGACTGCTCTGCTCAAGCCTGGCCTTCACCAGCTCTGCTTCGTGACACTTCAGTTCATACTGCTGCTTCAGCTGAGTGTATCTGAGAAACAAATAACACCTCTATAAATTTTAATATCAAAAGTTTGGAAGTTTTACATATATTAGAAACAATCTTGAATGTATTTCATGGCAAAAATATTGTTGTCAAAATTTAAAAGAATAGCAGTTTTATCTGATATTACTGATTACTAGTTAAAACAGTGGAAATTGCCATTTATTACTGCCATGGAAATGATGAACTAATAGCTGAGAGTAAACAAAAATCAGCATTCTATACAATTTTTCTATAAAATTTTAAAATCAAAGAGAAATTCTACATTTTGAATATATTTTTCAGAGGGTGATTCTTGTTTTCAACTAACTTTTCAGACATTTTTTTGATGTTTTCCAGTTGTTGTTCCACTTGTCTCAGTTTCTGAGTTTTTATATGAAGTTCATCTTGAACATCTTTAAGCTCCTGTAACTTTTCCAGAATAGAACCAGTCTGAGCCCGAGCACCTGGTGATAAAAATAACATAAACTCAAAATAAACTTAAAACTTTGTAATCATGCAATCTATATATTTCAAAATAAAAATTAAAATGTTCCCTTTTTGTGATTAATTTATTTTATTATTTTGTTATGGTTTAATAAATATTTAAAAAAACAATTATTAGTTCAGTTAACATGGATTAACAGATTTTTGTCTCAAGATAATAAAAATAAAACAGTTTCAGCTGTCTTTAAAAAACATTCACATGCTAAAGATCAGATATATAAATAATGAATAGAGGCAATATAAATAACTTTTTAAATGTGTTTGATCTTCACTGTATTTATATTTAACACATGATAAAAAATATTTGCTGAATCTACCTCCTGATAATGTCCCAGCTGGATCAAATGATTCTCCATCCAGTGTAACAGATTTCTTCATCACCTTGTCATCATAGGTCACCTTCTTAGCTGCATTCATGTCAGCACAGATAAAACTTGATCCAAAAACAAATTCCATGGCAGTCTTCAAATCCTTCTCATAACCAATCAGAGACAGTGCAGTATTCACATTATTTGCTCCAACCTTAGATATACAGAGAAAATGTATTAATTCTTACATGACAGAGCTGTTCGAGAATTCCAGCTGCATAAACAAGTTCTGACTTTACCAGAACAATACTGGTATATGTTAGTAACTTAAATACATATTTAACAGTGACACACAGCATAATTTTAAGATATAAAATAAACGATTTCATTATTGCAGAACAGTTGATGTAAACCAGGAAAACAAAATAATTTTAATAATAAAAAAATTTAAATTAACATTCTAAAAAGAAAAAACCAAAAGAAAAAAAATAATAAGAAAAATATATTTTAAACTGAGAAAGTCAACATTAAAAAATCTAACAATCAGTTAAATAACTTTTTAATAATATTTTTTGATATTGTCAGTAAAGGTACAAACCAATGATTCTGCTCTTTTCACAGTGGATGCATCAATACTTCTAGCAGAAATTTTGTTAAGTGGAATAATTGTGTAGCGTCTTTTCAGTTCTCCTTTTTGTAACAGTTTTTTCCCTGTAACTTCTGTGTCAACCACTACATTGTAAAGCTGGAAAAACAATTTGGAATTTTAGCAACATTTCAGACTGTAAAAGTGAATAAATATTAAGCATAGTGGAAATTCATAATTTAACAGATCTTCCTTCACAAAATCGATATTATTTAATTCTGTTTAATTATTTAAATTCAGTTTTTAAATTTCATTGTAATTTGCAATGAAATAATGAAATATTATGATCAGGCTTAAATGATTACTATTACTTGAAAATGTAAACTTCAAAAGCCTCCTATATGTGTAACAATTACATAATTATGAATACAGGAGACTGTAAAAATTTACTTTGCTTCCGGCAGCTATCTCTAATGCAGTCGCAGTCTTCACATCTTTCACTTTTATCAGTTTGCAAACAAGACCGTGAACCTTACTGCGATCAAAGTTCTTCTCAGGATCTTTGTACTGGAAGTTGAGCTGAGGAAACCTATGTAAATGTATTATTAAATTTTTAAATATTTACATTCAGGAACAAGTTGTGAGGGTTTTTTTTTTTTTTTTTAATTTATCCCCTCCTTAATGTCATGCTTGGTTAGAAAGTTAGTGAAGTTGTAGACGTAAATAAAATAAAATAATAACATAAAAATTTACAGGTAAAAATTTAAATCTGACTCTTAATTAAGTGATTAAATGTCTTTTTTTTTTTTTTTTTTAAATTAAGTCTTAAATCTCTAATAATAAATCACTCATTATTAAAACAGCACAGTAAACACAGATAAGAATTCCTATTTATTCAGTGTGTCATTCTGATTAAGATAAATACGTGCAGTTATCTGTATCCATTTGTTCTTTTAAATCCATTTCTGGTTACTGAATGTCTCAGACAACTTGTTTGTATTTTGGAATTTGAGAAATAAAGCAGTAACAGTGTACTGCAAGTCTAAGAATGAATAAAGTTTCAAACCTGGCTTCCAGCATTTCAAGTTTTTCCTGCAGACTGTGCACACTCTGACTCAGACTCCTTTTCTCTGCAACAAGTTTCTCATCTTTGCCTTCCTCATATCCAAGATTTTTCAGCTCAGCCTTAATATTTTTAAAAAATATTTTAATTCTAAGACTTAAATACCAGTGAACAATATGTATTTATATAACTGAGGAATCAAAAATGTTACGAAGTAGGCAACAAACTAATTAATTTTTGGAAATAAGAATCGAGTTGGGTTTTGAGTTGGGTGTATCTTGTTTGTAACAGAATATGTGTTTTGTATAGGTATTATTGAGTATGTAAGCATTTAAAATAAAACTTAAATTATTTGAAATTTTAAACACATATTAAAATACAATAATTAATGTACCTCAATTTTTTTCACACTTTTCATCAGTGTTTCATAAACTGACTGGTCTTTCTTGTAGTCTTGTTCAGTCTTTTTTAAATCTGACTGCTTCTTCTTTATCTCCTTCTCAGCATTTTTCAAACTGTTAAAAAATAAGTAAAATAATTCCCAAATAAACTACTTCATGAACTGTAGTTAAATTCTTTTCTGTTTGTAATATAAATCATAATAAATAATGTATAAAATTAAAATTTAATATAAATTATAAGTGTGCAATAAAAGATAATCATTTTGTAAACAAAGTAAAGTACTAATCATTACTTTACATCACATAAAACCGTAACAATGCCAGAAGTTTCTTTTGTCTAAACAACAAACAAATAATGTCTGCAGGAATATAATTTAAAACAAACAAAAAGGGGTCAAGCTTTTATATCATAGGTTATTAAAAAGATGTGTGTGCAATAATCCCACAAAAAATGAAAGATAATCATAATCTCTTCAAAACAAAAACTCACCGCATCTGTGACTGTTTTATTTCAGTTTCGGCATTACTGATTTCATCCTTGGCAGCTGAAGAAAAAATATTAAAAATTACATTTAGTATTATAAATAATATTTGAGCTTTAAGTCTACAAATTTGATTTTAATTTAAACACTGGCTGAAGTAATTCACTACTTTTTTTGTCCCAAAAAGCTTTTTATTTTTATACAACCTGATGCAATAATTAATATACACAGTCTTCAATTAACATCTCTGGGCATGCGTAAATTATGGCCTTCAATCCCAAAAAGAAAGAAATCATATCAATTCAAGCCCTTTTTTCAGATCAGCTGTATATGAAACAGTCTCTAGGTGCATATGCAAAAAGAGAATTATGCAATGTTGCCACAGCAACACATATCTAGGGAAGGCGTGGTCTGCCAAAGTCATAAACCGGAAAAGTTGGCATTGATGGACAGTGACCATTCCATTGCATTCCCGACATGTGTTTCCATGTCAAATATTATTTGTTGCTAGGGAAGTAATGCATAATGTACTTTTTCATAAAATTGCACACTTTTGTGCAAAATGTTTTTAAGTTCGGTATTATACGTACTAATAAGCTGGTCATTGAGTGTAGCATCTTCACCATCAGCATTACTGGAGAGACCAGCGCTGACAGCGTGGAAATGTTTCTGAGCTGCTTGACAGGCTTCTTGATCCATCTCACTCTGCTGTCGCAACATCTCCAGTTCCTTGTTCACCTTCTCCATGTCCTTCTCCCGTGTGTTAACCATTTTCTTGTTCTTAAACAGAACACCATTATTCCAGATGTCAGTACGTTTAAATAGTATTGGGTTGGGTTGGAACAAAACTGCTTAGCATTTTATGAGTGAAATTCAAAGAGAGTATTTAGGTATTTGTGCACAGATTTATTCAGCCACTTCTTTCTGAATATTTCAATCACAAGTGAAATGAAATGATGTACTCAGATGCTACGGATTTTTCTTTCAACCCAATAAAAAATAATATAAAAATAGACAGACAGTCAAATTATAAATAAAAACTTTGATGTCATCCTGGAAAATTTTGACACTGTTGCATTTAAAAATTAATCTACACAGTTTTGTAATCAGTGATATCATGAATAAAAGTAAAATGTCTATCTCACTGCAACTTTCTTATTTCAGTGTTAAAAGAAAAATGAAAAACTGTATTACATAAAAACAAATATAGTTATTTTCATTTGTGTGTACCACCAAAGGAATAAACTCTATCTGTAACAGTCATGATGTTATTAGTAACATTCTTAGTTATCATACCTCCTCACAGTTCTTGGTGAGTTCTTTGTGTTTCTTCTCTTCTGTCTTCAGACTCTCTTTCTTGCCGTCAATGGCACTCTGAGCTTTGGCGTCCAACGTCTTCTTGTCAGCCAGGTCAGATTCCAGTTTTGTCATCACACTTCCCGATTCCTGAAACAACAACGCAGTTAACAACCTTCTTTTCATCAGAAGAAAAATAAAATAACATCACATAAATGCAAAACATCCATAAAAAATGTATAAAAGATTAAATATATACATAGATATATATAGTTAGATAGATAGACAGATAGATAGAAATAGATATAGGTGTGTGTGTGTGTGTGTGTGTGTGTGTGTGTGTGTGTGTGTGTGTGTGTGTAAGAGTCTATGTATATATATTTGAAAACTTTACAGATGTTCTGCATCTAATATATTATTATTATTATTATATATAATATAATATATATATTTGTGGGTGTGGGTACACATCTTTTTAATTTTTATGGATGTTTTGCATTTAATATGATGTTATTATGTATATAAAAATGTGTCTCTGTATATGTTTAAATTCTGATTAAGAACATATGAACAGGAACATGCTAATAGTTTTTAACAATAATCATAATAAGAGAATAACAATTTTATGTTTTGTTATTAGTTACTTATACAATTTTTGAAAAAAAAAAAAAAAAAAAAAAAAAAAAAAAGTTAACAATTATTAGGAAACTTAAACACCAGTACGTACTTCATCTCTTTGTTTCTCCAAATCTGCAATGACTACTCCAATTTCTTTAATTCTATTTTCATCCTGAAAGTTTAAAGAAAAATCGTAAAATAATGATAAATATAAAAATAATAATGTCAAGGACTCTTACAATTCCTATTTCATCTCATACAAAAAGAGATTTTATAAATAAAACCTTTATAAAAATAAAATGTTTAGTATTATATACATTTGTCAACTATAACAATTATCATTTTTGTATGTCAACAGCACTGTTTGTTGACAAACATGAAAACTTTTTAAACTATGAATATCATTACAATTTAAAACAAAGGACAACTGAAAGACAAAGAGAAAATATTTCATAAAACAGTTGCAATGACTCACCTCAGCAATTTTGTCCTTTAAAGCTTTCACATTATTTTCCATCTCAGCCAGTTCTCCTGCAGATTTTTTCTTTTTCTCCTAAATTATATTTATTGGTAAAAACAAAATACCATCAGACATCTACTTTAGCAATACATGAAAGTAGTTTTGAAACAAATTTGAGTTTCATAAATTTGTTTCAAAATTTAATAAAAATATAAATAAATTCAAAAAACACAAAAATCATTATACTAAGTAAAAAATCAAGATAATCCAGAAAAGATGCAAAATAAATATATTTAATTCATGTGACCATAAATACATATATCATTATATTTAATTTATAAGTTAACTGGATTCAAAATTATGCTCCATCCATATTATATACTAGCAACCTATATAATTTGTCGTATGTATCATTCAGTAAAAAAAAGTATATTTATATTACTTAAATTGACATCAAAGTTGTTACCTCAGCACACACAAACTGATAAGCAATGTACAGCTTGTTAAGGTGTTCCAGTTCTCGGATGATTTTCTGGTATTCCAAGAATGATGAACGTTCATCCTTCAGTTTTGTCAGAGTGGGAGTAATATCTTCCTGCAGAACCTGTGAATAGACATTTTAGTTTTAGAAAAGCATTTATTTTCAAACAACATGTCTTACATTTAATTTTGATACTTTGAAGGTAAAATTAAAAAAAAAAAAAAAAAAAAATGGGATTTTGGAATAATATTGCTTTTAAGTTTTATTTAGAAAGAAAAGGATTAAAATTAATAATAAAGCACAATACGTCCAAATAATAAATCTAACTTTGAAATATTTTAAAACAGTGAGCTATATATATGAAATGAGTTTAGGCATATGATTAATATTATTTCTTATGCCAGTAAAAAAAAAAAATTATTTTTTTTTTTTTTTTTAAATTTATGTAATGTTACTACAACATTTCAATAATAAAAACGTACAGTATCAATTGTTCTTAATTTTGCATCCTTTTTCTCAATAGTCTTCTGAGCAGCTTCTTTCTTTGTTTCGTACAGGCGAGTGCCAGCTGCCTCTTCAATCATCGACAAAATCTGTTAAAAAACCTCATTATTAATACAATTCCAAAACAGTGTTTCATTACTGGTATTATTTTCTTTATAATTAATGAAAATAAGTTTATTTTAACACCAAAACAAGTGACCTACAATTTAAATCTTCACAAAGATAATAATTTGACATAACATACATATTAATCCATAGATGTAAATTATAATACATTCTTATTAAAAACAGTTAAACTGATTTAAATCTTATCAATTAAAAAAGTAAAAAGATACAGTTAACCAGGAACTGTTGTTATATTTTGTGTGTAAATGATAATAAAACATTTTTTTTAAACAATATATTATATTTCTTTCTAAACTGTTTACCTCTGGTGGCTTCATATTTAACACTTTAGTTATCCGTCCCTGCATTATAAGGAAATGTGGGTTATTGACATTGAGGTGTACGGATCTGAACAAATCTTGCACTCTTGTGTTGTTTGCATTGCTGCCATTGATGAGGTATTTGTTTCGACCTCCAATAACAACCTGCGAAAAAAAAAAAAAAAAAATTATTATGAAAGAATTATATTTTCATAAAATGTTAAGTTAAAAAATAAATAAACTAATTAATTAAAAATGAATAATTTTGTATAAATTTGATATAAAAGATTGTTAACAAGAATAAAAATCAGTAAGCATTACTTGATAAGAAATGCCTTTTCAGAGTTTTATTCAAAAATATAGTGTTGGTTTTGTTCTTATATCTTAATAAAACATATATTATTATATATCATTCACATATATACGAAGCATATGTGACAATAGATTGATCTGACTTACAATTAACTCAGAAGAAAAACACTTATAAATAATTATTAAATTGATAGACAGTCAAATATTATAAGGGTGGGTTTTTCACATATGTATTTCAACTCTCTCAAATTTAATAATCTAATATAAAAAAAAAATTAAATAAACAGAAAACAGCTTTTATTTCATATTTTGCAAAATTACAATGCTTTGTGACGTTTTTGTTGTAATACCTGTCTCGTGACAGTGAATTCATCATACTGTTCATATCCAAGAGGACTTTGCTTTTTATCCAGATTATCAAAAGTGATGCTGACAGTTGCTTTAGTGACACCTGCTTGGCCACTTTTATACACCAAATCTTGTAAGTTGCTTGCTCGTACCTAAACGTAAAACATGATTGAATATCAATATCAACAGTAAAAGTACATTAGTAAGTAATTAGTAATACAATTTTATAATATAAAATTACATTCAGTTACATTCATTTGCATAATTTGGCATTTATTGCATACACTGAATGTTATTAATGTGACTGACTGAATGATCATTATGATTATGAAGAATCTCAATCTGTTTATCAAATGCAGGCGTATCAATCGTTCAATCAATGTGACTATACCAATACATTTATTCATATAACTACTAATACTAATATTTAAAAAAAATATATAAATTACTGAACATAATACATTTTATTAAATTTATATATATTAATATATCAAAGTTTCTTACATGTGTCAGATTAGTAATTCCCAACAAGAAACAAATTGAATCAAGAATATTGGATTTGCCACTTCCGTTTAATCCCGTTATAGCATTAAACAGTGGATCGAAGCCGGCAATCTCTGTTCGATGAGCATATGACTTAAAGCCATCGATAGTGATAGATTTTATATACATAATTCAAGTTAATCAGTTATCAACATGAACAAAAAGTGGACGGTTTAATCCTGTTTTCATTTCTAGGTTGAAACTGGCGCCCAAAACATAACAGTTCAATTGCGCATGTGCAAACATCAAAACACAGATTTCATTTGATTCGCTTATTCTAGCAATATTCATATTCAGAGACAATACAATTATACATTTATATTTTCTTTTTAATATTTTCTAAATTAAATGGGATATACTGTCGGAAGTGGCTTTTTTTTTTCTTCTTCTTCTTTTTTTTTTTTTTCATTTACGTCAAAACAATATTATCATAACTCAAGCTGAAATAAAGTATAAACCATTAGAAATTATCGAGTTACCACGTAAATAGATTCAACTCACTGCACGTCCAAAAAGTATCCTAACACCATCATATTAATTTTAAATTACCATTTTCAAACTGTTATTATAAGTTGGGCAGAAATTCTTATCAATTATTTTATTTATTTATTTGAATGTCTCACATCTCTGTTTATACATTTTTATTAATATTATATAATAAAAACAGTAGCAGTTATGAAACCATATGATATAGTTATACCAACGATTTGAATGAAGATTTTCTTTCAATGTTTAAAAACTGCTATTTTGATATGTGTGTGTGTGTGTGTGTGTGTGTGTGTGTGTGTGTGTGTGTGTGTGAATCCATTATTGATTAATATTATATACAGCGTAAATCTTATCGATGAATCGAATGTTTCCAGTTATTATTTCCGGCAGGGGAGACAATTGTAGTAACTCACATGTATATGTGATTAAGAAGTAACGATGAGTTTGTAAAGTAAATTTAAATAAATCGCTCGAGCCTTATTTACATTTCGCTAACCATGTAAATTGGGTTTATCGTTTGAAGTTTGATTCAGTAATAATATTAGCTACCATTTTTATTTTTATTTCTTTGTTCCTAGATCTGATAAAAGTAGTAATAATATTGATAGTATAAAATAATAAACATAATATTATTAATAAAGTATAACTACTTTTAAATTATAACTAGTATTAACAATAACTGGTAATAAAAGTGGTATAAATAAAATTGAAAAATCAGAAACTGAACAAAGAAACAACTTATTACCAATCGTGTATAATGTATAAACAAAATGAAATGTGGGAACGGTTCAACTTCAACTTGCCGTAACTAACGGTTAAGACTGATACAAGTGTAAGTGATAGAAAGAACTATTTCAGTTACAAAAACTGGCATATGCCATGGACTGATAGTGATAGAAAGAACTATTTTAGTTACAAAAACGGGCATATGCCATGGACTGATAGTGATATATACAATTAACACATCTGATTATATATATATATCTTTTCTATTCCAGTTCATCAATATCATGTCTACATCAGCATTTTATTCTGGGGATAATATAGCTGATAGAAGGATAAATGTTTCTCATATCAACAAAACTGCAGAAGGTGAACTAGATACAGTCTATGAAATAGAAAGATGTTTGAAGTGGATAGAACAAGGCAGATACAAGCGGGTATAATCTATATAATTTAATTTATAAAAAATGTACCATACCAGATATTATTTCTCCAGTAAAAGTATTTATTAAAGGCATTGGAATTAGAGTATAACTATATTAGCAAAAACAAATTTTTTAGTTTTACATTTATTGTGCAGGTCTGGTGTACCATATATACATGCTTACCTGGTGAGTTATTTTCTGCTCGAGCCAGTGCCTGATAATCATTATCAGAGGTTTTTATTATTAGTTTATTCTTTCCTGTCTGTGAGAAAACACATTTATGAAAGTTTTCAATGTTAATCATAAAAGAGTAATGAATGAAAGGATGGTATCTTTTGACCTGTCATTAAACAGTCATACTAACATTATTTATTAAAATGCTGATTCCAGGTGGCTCTTCAGTTTCCTGATGAGTTCCTGGTAGATTCAGTGTCGGTTGCTGGCCAACTGGAAAAGAAATGTGATGCTTCTTTTTTCATTCTTGGTGATACTTCATATGGAAGGTATTGTTTCTCTGTCAGTATTTTATCAAAACCTAGAGTTATGTACATGTACATTGTAAAATTGTATTTATATGGTTGGTCTATCCAGTTTAAACCAGAATCCTTTTTTATAACTTCACAGTTTATTTTCTGTTGCTGTATGTAAGTAATCTATCAAAGTCTCTGAAATTATAATAAGAATCACATAAACATTGTAAAACTGTTTGATATGGGAGATCAGTCCTAACACCATAACCATTTAAATCAGAATCATGTGTTTTGCTGAACTGTTGTTGTTTTAAGTTGCTGTGTGGATGAGATAGCAGCAGAACACAACTCAGCAGATTGTATTATACATTATGGACCAGCTTGTCTCAGTCCTGTCTGCAGGCTGCCAGTTCTCTATGTGTTTGGTCAAAAAACATTTAATGTGGATGAGTGTGCAGTAAAATACGAAGAGTTGCTACCCTGCAGACAACAGAAAGTTATTTTGATGTATGACACTGTGTATGCATATAAAATAGGTAATTACTATGTTTTTTCATTTTAATGAATATTATTCTGCTCATGTTTTAATCACTAATGTGAGAAATGCGGGCATAAATTGAGATCTTTGGTAAAACTTCTAGTAATTATTGTATTTGTACGGTAACTAGTAAATATAATTAAAAAGATATTCTCAAATTTTTCATTTAAGTTAGTGTGTGTATGTTTCTTTCATTTCTTCCTTTATGCATCTCTTATTTTTATACAGATACGATAATCAATTCATAGTGTATAATTATAATTATAATCAGTAATCTTTTTTCAACAGGTGAATTATTTGAAATACTCTCTGAAAAATATCCATTTGTGATATTGTCAAAGTTACAGTCACCATCATTAGTTCCAGAAGAAACAGTACCAGCACAGTCAAGTGAAATCATTATTATAAATGATGCAGACATAATTAAGAGATGTGGTAGAACAATTTCATTACCAGCTGGAGAGAAAATAGATACATATGTAATATTTTACATTGGTAAAGAATCACCAACATTAACAAATCTGATGATGAACTTCAACAAGTGTTCATTTTACAGCTACAATCCAGAAACATCAGTTGCTAGGAAAGAGAGCCTTAACATTAACAGAGCACTGATGAAACGATACTACATGGTTGAAAAAGCAAAAGACGCTAACATTGTAGGAATTGTCGTAGGAACGTTGGGTGTTGCTAATTATTTAGAAGTGATAGACAGACTCAAGTTGTTAATTAAGACAGCAGGCAAGAAGAGCTATACATTTGTTGTTGGCAAACTGAATGTCGCTAAGCTTGCCAATTTTCCAGAGGTGGATGTTTTTGTTCTTGTTGCGTGTTCTGAAAACATATTAATTGATTCATCAGAATTTTACAAACCAGTTGTCACACCATTTGAAATGGAGATAGCTTGCAATAAGGCAAGAGAATGGACAGGCAACTATGTAACTGATTTTCAAGACATTTTACCTGGTGAGATTTATTTCCAGTTTTTTTTCTCTCTTAAATCATTTTTTTTCTTTCCATAGTTTAATACAGGATATAGTTTTTCTACGTCAAAAACGAATGCAAACTTTATACTACTATAATTTTATTAAGTATTATAAACATTAATTATGGTTGTAATATTGTTAAGTATATTTTTGTACTGTAAAAGGTACATATACAGATAATAAATAAGAAAGATGAAATATATAAATTTTATGTGGTATGAATGAGTAACTGAGTTAGTGAAAGAGAAAACCACCATTCATATATTATTATCATCATTATCATCATAATTTTCCGGTCAAACTTTTAAGCATATTGTTTGTATTTTAAAAACAATTAACCTGCAAAGCAAAACAAATATCATATTTGAAAACGAATAAATTTTGGTGTCCACTGAATTACAGTATACTAGTATTATCTATACCTAATTTTAATTCAAAATATATACAATTTTTTTGGTTTTGGTTTTTTCTTTCCTCTTCAGGTTCATTAGATTTTGTTGAATTGAAATCTGCTGGCAGTGATGAAGAAAGTGAAGGTGATGTTTCACTGATAAGTAACAAAATCAGACATTTAGGAAGACATTCAGACATTCCACAAATCAGTATGGAAGTTACACCAAGAAACCAGTCTACCACTGTCAGTACAGTAAAAGCTCAGACTGCAGGTTAATTTTTATTTATCTTAACATTTTAGGTTATAATTACAAAGTCTAAGTTCCAGGTCATAGAGTTTTCAGATAAAACAAGCCAAGTAATATTTGTAGTAATTAATATATAAAAAAATAATTCTAAAATTGATTAGCTCATGTTAAACTACAATTGTATCTTTTTTTTTTTTTTTTTTTTTTTTTTTTAAATTTTGCCTTACCAAATAATTCATTAATGGAAACTGTGTAGATGTTTATAGAATATTGATTTAGTTGTCAAATCTATAATCTGGGCAGGTTATGTTGTAAATATCCCTTAAGTTTATTGAAAATTATTGAGTAATTAGTATTATTTTATTCTTGTTTGCATTGGCAGGTGAATTCTTGGAAAGTAGATCTTGGAAAGGTCTAGAACAAAATTTAGGAGAGACTCCAGTGAAAAAAGCCAGTGAAGGCACTTTTGGAATAGCTGCTGGATATGACCATGAAAAAACTGAAGATGAAAGTTTAATGTTTGACCAAAAGATGCTATTAAAAAAGAATAATAATAAGTTGAATTCTGTGTTATGTTTTCTATTTGATAAAGTTCACCTACAATGAAGTATGAATAAGTAAGTACAATGATTATTTTATTTGTTGAAGTTCACTAACCTTTGCTAATAATAAATGTGCCAATAACATAATTTTTTTAACTTTTATTGATTATATTATAGTGGCTGTAATTTTGATGAAATGGAAAAAAACAAAATCATAGATACGGTCATTTGCAATGATTTACTGGGTTTTGTTAGAGATTTTGTATGTCTTCTGATGTAAAATAGCAGTATTTGACAATCTCCTCTGGCTTAATGGAAATAACATTACGTAAATCTGGAAGTATTAAAATTATATATGAACTGATATATGCACTAAAATTAATAAGGATTATTTGTATAGTTCAAAACATTGATTATATTCAGAAGAATGTGAACTATAATTTTAGTGTTAGAGAAATAACATTTCATTTATAATAACTTGAAATTATATATATATAATAATAAATAAATAAATTACTAGTTTTTAACGTATACTGTGCGATAGTAATTAACTTATAAGACTGAGTATGAGTTACTCGGACTTGGAGTTTTGAAGTAATTATTATTTTTTAATACAATATATATATATATATATATATATATATACGTATGTATATGTATATATATATGTATGTATAAATTAAATAAATAAATAAATAATAATTTAATGAAAACCATTCAAAAACCAAAATTAATGCCTCTTTGAACTTCTAGTACTTAATATTTTTATTCTTATATATCATTATAAGAAAAGACTTGATGAGAAAGAAATTAATAACGAACAAATTTATAAAATATTAGTCTTTAATCCTTTTGTGAATATATAACTGACTGAGTATGAAAATCTTTTAGCAGTATATATTGTTTAATTCTTTCTGGAATCTCCAGTTTGCTAACACTGTGAAAAACATTACAGACAAACATTTTTCTGACAGTGATTCGGCACAGTTGTTGCAAACATTTCACAGATTTTACATAATTTTGATACCAAATGCCTAGAGGTTTGAAGTTCCCAAAGTATCTCTTTTTATATCCTACGCCACTTAAGCCAAGAACAAAATCTTGGTCAGGTTTGTATCCTGCGAGAATGAGAGTTCTGAAAATCATTCTGAATGGCGTTTGCTTCAGTGGATCTGGCGGGAACTCCCGCATAACGTAAAGGAGAACCCTAAAAGACAACCCATTACATGCTTGTATTGTGGCTATCAAAATCTTGTATGCGTCCTTGTGTTTTTTGCCTGTCAGGAAATGATGGACAACCATTACATTGCAGGCTTCTCTCCGTAGAATCATTGCGTCAAAAATATGTTTCTCCCCTTGAGGCATGATTAGGGAATGTGTCCATAACGGCCAAAGTTCAGCTAAGTGCATCCCTTTCTCCAAAAGAACACAATATGTTTCAAGACTTTGGGTACTGAATTCCATGAAACATTCCTCGATTCCATACTGTACGTTCACATCATTGGTCATCTGTAGAGCAATAATACAGAAATCAACCAGGGATGGGGTAGTCAGGTTTTGGAATGCGTATCGAATTGCGTCCACGATAATTTTGGACTCTGCCAGGCTGCCTAATACGTCTTTAACCAGACCTAAATCCTTCAGGCTAGCAGACGATGCATACTGGTCAATTACTGCCGTAATTCCTTGTTCGCGGATCATCATGTCCAGATTACGTAATACCATATTTCCTGAAATTAAGATAGTAATTTTTGAAAAGGTACGTCCTTAATATTCGTGTTAAAAGAAATTTAATCGCAATGAATAATCCTTTCAGTTTCGAAACTTGAATCAAGCAAAATATTTAAGCCTCTGTGGAAGACATTTTGGTGTCTGCTAATTAGAAATATGACTTAAAAAATAAACTAGTTTTCATTAGAATTAATTTCAAAATCATATTTAATTGTGTTTTTAGCCTGACATCCTTTAACTGCCACGAGCATAAATTTAATCTTTATGTAAGAGTAAAATTCCAATGAATCTCACGCAGTTTGAAACAAACAATTAATTTTGATGTTATTAAAATTAAAGATCGATTATTATTCATGTTTAGTTATTAAATACTTAAAATTTTACATAAGCAAGAAAATATTAGTTCTACAAATGTTACGAAACGAGCAAAGATTAGTTCATATTTTATGCTGAAACATTAAAATCCGTTTGTTTAAAGAATATGTGTTTAAAATAAGTAAAGGCTGTTATTTAAACATCTATGTTAAATTGTTTAAACTGGCCTTTGCATCTCTATTTTAATTGTATGTGTTTGACAGTGTAATGATCATCGTTGATGAAATCAAAATAATATTACTATCATACCTGAAAACTGAATGTCGTTACACTTAATATCTAATTGCTGTAAAAAAATACTAATAATAATAAATAAATAAAATGATGAAATAAAAATAAAAATAAAATAAAATGTGATAATATAAAATAATATAATAATAAATAAAATTATAGAATATTTGGAGACTACAAATATCAGAAAAGTATGCACAGTAGACTTTATTAAAAAAGGAGAGTATTAAAAAATTTCAAAAACAAAGGTGTTTGTAATTTATATAATATCTTTTTATTTTTTTATTTTTTACAACCCCTCCAAAAACAATTTCACCATAGTGGGTATTTATAATATAATTATTTATCATCTTCACTATTTCATAAATTTTGTTTCGTTTAAAACAAACATAATGATTAATTCAGATAATGAAAATAAGTATCGTAACACACTCCTTTCTGCCCTTATATATATATTAATTTTAATCCTTTTTAATAAATTCGACTATAAAATAAATTAGTTTGTTACTTTACCTTTTTTCTGTAATTCCAGAAAAAGTTAGTCAACTTAAAATTTTAACGTTCGTGCATTCTAAAAACGAACGTATGCTTCTCTCGAACAATATTCGTACAAGTGTGCTAAGATTAGCTTTCCCCAGTGCCCGCATTGTCTTGTTTATCATGCACCTGATTTAGAAAGGATATGGTTATTTATTCACACGGACAAGAAGCTTGCGTATCAAAGGTGATCGAGAGTAGGAGAAGTGGTCTATGTTTATCTCACAATGCCGCGCCACTGACTCAGCGGGAACTCGATGGCGTCTGGCTGTGTTGGCTCATAATTTAGAACCAGTGATGAAATCTTATGCAGTACACGAAATAATGCAACCATACGAGTATTAGTAATGATTCCTTGGTAAGAGTTAGCGCATTAGTCAGTCCAGAGAAATGGAATATGACAACAAATATCGTTCTTATCCTGGGATATTTTTTTGCCGGATGTTTCTTAGAGATTCCTAGGAGATGTGTCTAAATGTCAAACGAAAAACAAAAGCCCGTGTTATGTTATGATAGGCTTGTATTTGTAGGGCGTCGGACGTTTTTCAATAAGTAGTGAATGCACAGATGGGCACTTATTGCATCTGGTATTACGTAGACCGGTATGTTAGGTCCATTATGGCCATAGAGACCTGCCGAAAATTTCACGTTGGTAATTCCTTTTTCAAAATATAAGAAACAGGTCCATATTTCTTGAGATACAAAAATACATATATTGTAGAGTTGTATCCCTATATATGTATATACATGTATTTGTGTTATTTATTCCTAAAACGTGCAGTTTGATATACGCATGTGATTTTCCTTTACATAATATTATATGTAATGCATACATAGATACAAATACACACATATGTACACGTACACACACAGTTTGTGTGTGAGTACATATTCAGTCACGAACAACACATGTAGGCCGGCGCATAAACTGAAGCATCGATAAACAGAAAAATGAGAATTTTTTTTTATAGTAAATTCACATAATTTCAGTCACAGAAATAAATAAATAATATTAACAATAAAAATAAAAATGAATGAATGAATGAATATAATAATAATAATAATAATAATAATAATAATAATAATAATAATAATAATAATGTTAATAGAAATTGGAAAACGATGCTTTAAAACATAATTTAAATAATATGTTTATACCTAAAGTGACATTTTATTTAAATTCTTTAAGCTGTAGTACAGGCTATATTAATTCACGTATGACTGATAAATATCAAAACTTTCAGCTGGTTATCAAAGGTAAAAAATAAATAAATAAATATATATATATATATATATATATAATTTAAGAAAAAGCTTTGGACTTAGTCTTATTTTGTATGTACATTTTAAAATATTATTTTAATCAAAAAGTATTATTATTTTTGTTGCTGATGTTGTTGTTGTCAAATAACACTCCTGAGTAATTATTAGGTTTAAAGACAATTCTGTTTATCAGTGTATTTAAGGTTTCAATGTCGATGCTGTAAAGTATCATTAAGAAATAATAATCACTATTAGTTTATAGTCTTTAGACATTTTTACATGATCGATCTTCATGACTTAGAAGCAGTGGCGTATTGACTCTTTCTCTTAGCCATTTACGTACCCCTAGTTCCGTCACTGAGTAGTAGCAAGGCGATAGTAGAAGTAGTAGTAGTAGTAGTAGTAGTAGTAGTATCAGCAGCAATAGCAGAAGTAGTAGTAGCCACATTAATAGGAGTAATAGTAGTAGTAATTGCGCTAATCTGATTAGGTACTGAAATGGGAAAACAAAATATACTGAATTGTTCCATATTTTTATGCGGAATGAAAAATCAGCAATAAACGAAAGTTACAAACAGATAAAAACAAATCGAGCGCCAGTTTGTATGTAACTGTTCAGTTTACATAATACAAATATATCGTAAAATGAATTCAGTGGTGCAGTGTTATTCCAGTTTCAAGTTAGTACGACATAGTAAATCAAAATAATTATAGCTTTTATTAATAAAATAAAATAAAAAGTATTCATATATTTTTTTTTGTGTTTATACCTAATCTTATAAATGCTTACAATAGTTAAATAACTTTATTAGTTCTAAACAGACAATGAATTTCGACCGGAAGCACAAATAAAACTTCGCACTTGAACAAAATTGTTGTATGAGACCCAACGTCCTTGCCTCTCCCATAATTCCCCAAGCGAGATGCGCGCGCATCATATATTTACCCGAACTGGCTCTAGTTTTTAAGAGACGATTTGATCTGTAAACAAGCAAATAATTAAGAAATTGCAAAATTAGATCACACAAGACATATACAGAATTCAAAGTGAATGACGACCTGATACGAAGATTCTTATTTTACAATGGCAAATGCAGTGCCTCCTGGGAAAAAGCCTGCATTATGCCGCTATTTTTTGAGTTCGGGTTCATGTATTTACGGTGATGAATGTCAGTTTCTTCATCAGTCTCATGGTCTCCAAAATTCTTTTTCTAATGGACCTACCGCCGCGAACGAAAACAAAGGTATAAATTATACATCGGCTGAGTAATACAATTTTTCTCGATCACAGTAATGTTTAGTGATTTACTGTGTCATCTGTTTTGAACTCTCGCACTGAAATCTAGGTCAACATCGCTGTCAACAGGCATACTGAATGCACAATTAAATGATTAATTATTCAGAGTTTATATAATTTTATTTTGGTCATGTTTTTCTTTTCTGATATTTATCATTTTATCAATTTTTATATATTTACTTGTTTTTATTAATTTTTATTTATTTATTTGGTTTTTTAAATTATTTTTTCATATATATAAACTCTACACCAAACATTTATGTAATGGTAGCATTTTAGTCAGTCTAGGTATTGGCGTTTTGCCAAATTATTGTTTATATTTAATTATTTTAAGTATTGTAATTTCTTGCTGCATAATATAATCTTAAATACAAAACTGATGATTGCATTAATTTGTAAAGGAGCTGCATATATAACTGAATGAATTTATAAATGAATTATATAATTACACAAATAATGTGATGTCAGTTTTATTGAAAAACTATCCAGCTTTGAACTTTTTATTTAAATGATGAAGTTAAAGTAGCACATATAAAGTATTACATTGTGAATGTTAAATGCAAAGTAACAAACTTCAGTATACCACATTCAGTTTGTGTTATAATTTCATTTCTACCTGATTTTGGGGTGTCTGGATCAGATACAGTTTGTAGGTCTAATCTTTCTATCAAGTAACATAATACTTCTTCTTTGGTTAAAGTATAAAATGAATAGTTAAATAAAAGAACATTAATCGGTTCATTACTTTAATCTTTTTTTAATCTTTTTTTTTTTCTTTTCTTCTCTCCTCTCTGAGAACTGAAATCTTCATAAGAAAGAAGGGAATGTGGGGTAGCCATGAATTGCTACATGCTACAAACTTCTGTTGTTAAAAAAAAATTGCCAGAAACAATTTTGAAGTTAAAAAAGTTTGCTCTTTACACATATTGCACTTTAAATCATGGAAACTGTAACAATAAAAAACCTCAAAACTACTCTTCTGATACACTTCAACTAATAAAGCAGATTTGATATGTAGGCACAATTGAACATATTGATAATCAGTACAGGCATAACAGCACATTGTTCTTTTTCTTTTTCTTAGGTGAAGCATTGCCAAACAATGGTGATCAGTATTTTAATGCCACATTTAATGCAGTTGGACCCATGCCAGATTTCCAGCCATTGTCAGTGGCAGGAAAGGTTTGTTGTAGTATTTTATTTTATTTTGTTATGTCCGTTAATGCATGTTGGTAGAAGTGCACCTCCCGGGATCTTAGCTGTGTTTATTGTGGCTTTGTACGTGACAAGTAATACCTGTTGAATTGAAAATGGTCAATGTTCCAAATGTTGCTTGAAAAAATGTACGATAAATATTACTGTGTAACGGCAACTAAAAAAAAATTATGGTATATATATATTATTATTTAATGTGTTTATTTATGTTTTGTTTTGTCTATTTAGGGAATAAATGAAACATTTAACAAGAAAAGATCATCAGTCATAAGATATTATTATTTCAAATCGAAATATTTGCAAAATACGCTTTTTCCCTTGCTGCTCGTCAAAAGTAAACACATTAATGATAAAGTCCCTTGGAAAAATGCTTGACTGTGCCATTATTACTTTAAAATTTGATTGAATAAAAAATAATGAAACACTTGTTAACTTTTTGCAGAGACCTAGGCCACGGTCAAGGAATGGTAATCTTGGACCATTATCTCAGAATTCTAAGCTATATGCAGCACCTGGTCCACCTGTTATTGACCAGAACATGGCAAATGATTTTGCTGCTTTAACCTTAGCTGGAGCACCCATACCAGGAAAACTGTCTGTGAGTGTAATCATTAGGAGAGACTGTACATTGTACATGTATATGTATATTCAGTTTTCCTTTTGGCTAACATATATTAATTATTTAAAATCGTAAGCTAATAACACAGAAACTAAGTTCTTCCATTATTCTCATTGTTGGTATTAGTACATTCCCTCATGCTTGGTCATACTTCAGTGTGTTTTTATAGTATTATTATTACTATTGTGCTATTGTTGTAATTGCTACTTTAAACATCATTGTTGTGCAACAATAATCAAACGTTGGCCATTTTTATTTGATGTTGTGTTAGAGTATTTGTCAAGTTAAAAAGCATATGTGAAGGATTTCCTGAATGTTAAATTAACATTGGATTTTTCGTACAGCTAAATTTATAAATAATACATTGTTAAATAAGTAGTCCATTACACTTTCTGATTACTCTTTTAAATTTAAGAATATATTTAAATCAAAGTGTTAGTTCTTGACCACTGAAAAATAATAATTCATTTCTTTTTTTTTTAATAGTGTTAACTTTTAAAAAGTGTTGTCTGCAAGATGTTTATTTAAATTTTAATAATTATGTGTGGCTTAAGCAGTAATTGATATTTATCATCAGTTGATTATTTGTGTGTAGCTTACAAACATTTGCATGGATTTTTCAGACAATCCAGCTCCACAGGAACCTTGAAATTTATTATGTGTATATATATATTATATATTTAGTTTATATGGATACTAGTGGAATAATGAAAGGTGTCATTTTAAAAAATCTGTCTGATTTACTGATTTGTGACAGTTACAAAATGAGATACTTGTTATTTATTCAGTTTTGAACAAAATCAAGTAATTGTGTCAAAGCAGAATTAGTAGTTTTGAAAAGTAAATATGTTTTTAAAGTTGTTAAGCGAGTACATTTTCAAATGACTTTAACATCTATGTGAGACATTACAAGATGTTTTGCTTGCTTTTCAAAAAGTATTTAAATTATAATTCTTTAATTATTATACATGTTATATATATATATATATTTCTTGATTATTTATGTTTTTGATTTTCATGCCTGTAATAAAAGTAATGTTTGTCCTTCAGAATCCTGCTACTGACTTGATCAAGCAAGCTGCATCGTTGTCTCACAGTTCAAGCACACCTTCGTTTTCATCTTACTCTTCCGTGTACAACTCTTCCAACTTGCCATCATCCATTCAAAGCACAAGTCATATTGCCAACACAAGTGAGATATTCTCATATTTGTCCTTTCACAACCTGTTTTTTTTGAAACACATTAAATACTGTTTCTCCTTCCTCTTGTGGTCTTTACCTTTAGCAGAACGTTATAACAGTTACTCTCTTTACAGAGAAAGATGGACCACATAACTGAAATATAAATATATTGAATTTGTAAGCTGTTAAAAGTTGTGTGGTAGCTTGAATTTATCTTTTTTGACTGTTTGTTTCTTACACACTGTTAAAACATATTGATATATTCTTCTCGGCAAGAGAACATATTAATAAATTAAATAATTATTTAAAAAAATAATGGCTCAGTTATTCAATTCTTCTAAATGTGCTGAATATTATAGCATACATATACACTTAAGAATAATGGAATAGTGTTTCTCATAATATTGTTTTATTTCAGTTGAAGTTGCTGAAATTTGTAAAACATTTGTTCATATACATATACGTGTACATGTTTTGTATTTTATGCTTTTACATGATTAGAAGTTACTGCATAATATAAATTTAACAGAAATACAAGTGTGAAATTACCTTTACAAGTACACACTCATGCAAATCCCAAATCCTGTAAACATACACAAATCAGACAACTATTTTAGTACTTCAACTCTTCACAAATGTTTTTATTTTTTGAGGAGCGTTAATGTATTGAAAGTATTTTGGTAGCCAAAAAAAAAAAATGTTTATAAGTTGTTTTAAAATTTCAGATGTTGTGTACTCGCATGCCAGTCCAAACCACAGTCCTGGAATATCACCAGCAGGATCTCCTCTGATGTTGAGACGAACATCGTCACCAGCCACACCACTTAGACAGACAACCATACCTCAGAAGGACAGTGATGGCACCCTTCAGGTATTTGTCTTTGACTCTTTTTTTTTTTTAAATATCGACTGCATTATTTATTTTTAAAAATCATTTTATGTACTATCCAATCCGTTCAGAAAAAATTGATTGCAACAAAAAAGTGTGTTTCAAAACAAAATGGTGTTCATAGCATTTTCTATGGCTGCAGTCAACAGTTTACAAATGAGAACTGATCATGTGTAGACCATGGCCCCCAAAAAGTTGTCGGAGAATAATTAAAAGTAATGTAGTAGACTCCTCTAAGTTTCTGAATGCCACAGACAATTGCATATGTTTGTGTATGATTACTAGTTGCTTTTTACAAATAATAATAAAACCTTTTCCCCCTATTGCCTATTTAGCCTTTTAAATTTTTGTTATTTATGAAGATGTTAAAATCTGTATTTATTTTTCAGAATATTTATTTGCATACATTTTATGGCTGGATTTGCATTCTTCTTTTATAATTTAAAACCTGCACTAAGTAAATATTTTGGTCAAATAATTTCCAGCATTTATTTTTTAAAAATGAGTAAATCTGACATTATTATCTACATTTCAATGACCTCTTTTTAACATAGCTAACGTTGCTAAGTCGTGTTTTCAGAACTGGTTGTTATCTGCATTGTAATAGTCTGTTTATGGAAAATTTATGAGTTTAATTTAAAAGAATAAATTTAACTTTAATATAATCTTAGAACGTTAAGGGCTGTAGATTACATGGTGCATACCATACATTTGTTTTTCATACAGGAAAATGTTGGAGGCACAACTTATTTTTACCATCCTGATGATTTTAATCCACAGTATGAAGGCGTGGTGAGTGTTAAATATGAATAATGAAATCTAATTTAATTTTCATTTTTGCCAATTAAACTGGTAAATGTTTTAATTTATTATATTATCCATATAGATATGCATTAAAATTATGAAATTTTGCTAACGATTTTCTGAACGGCTAAGTTTTGTAAAGCAGAATAAATGACAAGAATCGTTATTTTCACTTTTTCACTTACTTTCAGCAGTTGCCTAATTTCTCCGTGTATCCAGGGGTGCCTCCCCACATTGCTCATATGAAGGTCAAGGTCAACATGCCACAGTTTTTTATGCCGGATGAATTAAAAATGGTGAGATCCTCCGTGTTCTGTAAAACATGAATGAATGTTTATTTGCAATATAACATCATACAAGAATACTTTAAAAATATTTTATCATATTTTAATCAAATGATAACAAACAGATGATGAATATCAGAAATTTGGCAATTTAAAATTTTCATCCAGTATTAATTTTGTTTTGTTTTGTTTTGTAGGATGTATTAAACAAACATTCTCTCAGTCTGGCACAAATTGACCACTCTCAGAATTCAGGTTTGTTACTTGCAGATACTTATTACAAAATATTACAGTATAGTGACATGTTGCTTTGTTTTTTTTAATTTTTCTTTTTACAATATATCCTGAGTTTCTTAGAAAACAGCATAAAAATTTTAAAAATCATTTCATTTAAGAAACTTTTGCTGTTTACATTATAAATTAATAATTTGATTTTAGCTTGTACTCTGTGTGTAAATGTAGATTTTAATTTTGACTGGTCTATTAAAGATATTCCTGCTGAAATGGACCATTACAATAACCTGTTTCCACTGGAACCGCCAACCAGCATGATTCAAAAGTCAAACACCTTTCACTACCCAACTATGTGTTACAAAGCTGTTAATACAAAAGACGGCTTGATTTACTGTATCAGAAGAATACAAGGTTAGTTACTGGCTTTTCTCTTATTCTTCATGCCTGACAGTAAAAGCTCCCCCAATATTCATTTTTGTAAAAATAACAGAACTATAACTGAAATGTTAAAATGACTAAGATTTTTCTCTTTTTCATTGTCACTTAATCACTTTTGTAAAATAGCTAATGCATTCTTTGTTAAAATAAATATTAAAAAATCCATTGATTATACAAAAACATTTGAAAACTACATATTTTACTTTAGTTCCTCTCTGAATAATTTTTTTTTTTTTATCTGTTTATCAGTTTGATTCTCAGATTAGATGGCACTACAGATGTGCATGTGTTGTGTTTTTCAGACTGTCACTAAATGCACTCGTAACAATCATTACAATTTCAGGATACCGACTGGCCAACACAAAATGTATGCCGTTAATTGACATGTGGAGAAAAATGTATCACCCAAATATTGTTCAGTTAAGAGAAGTGTTCACAACAAAAGCATTTGGTGATAGCTGTAAGTTTGTTTTACATTTTAAAATAATCGTCAGAGGTCAGTGTTGTTTTAAAATTGCAGTGGAAATAATTTGAAAGAGCTGTTACGTGCCATTTAGTGATATTATTCCGATTATCAGTTTATTTATTTCTGCTATCTGGTAAAAGTAATAAATAACTAATATTTGAAATTTTGATGCAAATACAACCATTTTATTTAAACTTTTTTTTTTCTTTTTCTTCTTTTTAGCAATTGTATTTGTGTATGATTACCACCCTGGAGCAGAAACATTGATGTCTAGACATTTTCTTCATCCTGCACAAGTCAACGGATTTAACCCTGAACCAAATTCCAGACAAAGCACTGTTCCTAAAGGTTTTGCATTTCTCTTAATTTCATACCTCTTTTAAATATTTGTATATTTTATAACATAATAATTTTTAAAAGAAAGCACAAAAGAACTGTTCAGTCATGTTATTCTCGTATGAAAAATCAAATAATGGTTTTATATTGTTTAAAGAACAGTTAAATCTAAACCAGTGTGATGATAGTTTATTTTTTTTAATTTATATAATCACTTGTTTGAAATATAATAATTCTTATTTTTAGGCATAACCAACTCGGTTGTTAACAGTTCAAACCCACACACGGAACTGCTGCCAGAAAGTTTGATCTGGACTTACGTGGTTCAACTCAGTTCTGCTCTTCGTGCCATTCATGCAGCTGGGCTTGCATATAGGATATTGGAGCCATCAAAAATTCTTATCTGTAACAAATCGAGGTGATTTAAAACAAAGAAAACTGTACAACTTGTGTATGAATCTGTATATACTAAATAATATGTGATCTAAGTTTCCATCCACAAAATGTCTGTAATGACTGTTTTCTTTATTGTCGTTTGTATACACTTTAATTATTCTGTTCACCATTGAAAATACTGCTGATTGTGTATGCCTTTGGATAAATAAAATTAAAATAATAATAAATAATTTCTTAATGGTTTTATTTTCAGATTGAGATTGAATTCTGTCGGAATCATAGACGTGTTGACATTTGACAACAGTAAAACAAATCCACTGGCAGTAATGCAGCACTATCAGGTACATTGAAATTATAAATATTCTTTCTGTAAACTTTTCAGGTCTGTTTATCTTGCAAGATTTCAGCTCAAGAAAGTTAAATGTTAAAAACACTGAAATTCTAATTTTGCAAGGTTTATTGGTGAACTTTTCACTTTTATTATTTTGTTAAATTCAAAAATATTTATTAATAATCAGTTTTCCTCTCATCATTTTTTTTTTTCCTTATAAAAAGATACCTGAACTGAATAAGTGGTTTCTCATCTCCCAGACAAAAAATTCAAATTAAACATACTAATTGTTTCTTACTAATATAAAAACAAGTAATTTATCAAGGGAAAAAAGACAGTATTCTGAAAAGGGATTTATATATTATTTTGTTTTACAGCAAGAGGATCTGGTGGCTCTTGGGAAGGTTTGTCTTGCTCTGGCATGTAACAGTGTGCTTAGTGTTCAGAGAGATCAGCTTACAGCAGCCATGGACCTCATCACTCGGAACTACTCCCCAGACTTGAAAAATCTTATTTTGTTAGTATAATAATTATATTGTAAATATTCTGAAAAAAAAAAAAAATTAAAAAAAAAAAATTCTTTAATATTTTGATTTAGAGTCATGGTATTTTTAATTTACATGTGCCCTAGTCTGAACAAAATAATTAACTATTAACCTTTTTTCACACTATTTTTTTCTTTGTTGTCACATAGGACAGGGTATTTTAAATGCTGTATAATGCGACACATTATAGACTAATTTTATTTTATTATATTTATTTTTCTTAAATTTTTACAAGTTTTAATCCAAATTCTTAGTCTCATAAAAAAATAAAAAAAAAAAAAATCAGAGATGCAGATATTGTCTTTGCCATGATGTGTCTTATATTAGAAACATGTTTGTACAAAATTGCTATAGACATTATCTTTCCACATTCTTTATTATCAGTCATTATTTATTTATTGCATAAATAAATTAAAACTGGGATTATTTTCAGGTATTTGCTTACAAATCAGAACCGACCTAGAAGTATTAATGATGTGATGCCAATGATAGGTGCAAGATTTTTCACACAGCTTGATGCTGCCCAGCTCAGAAGTGATGTTTTGGAAAATGAACTTGGCAAGGTATCATTTAATTTCAGTCATTAATAAACAGCATGTATAATTTTTTATTCAACATTAACATACAAATGCACATAACAGTATTTCATTAATATTTCACATAATTTACATTTTTATTTCTTTTTTTCTTTTTTCATCTAGGAAGTTGAAAATGGTCGGTTGCTTCGACTACTGTGTAAACTTGGTTCAGTAAATGAAAGACCAGAGTAAGTTAATTAACTAAGAAAAATTATTGATAACATAAAAATGATCTTTCTTACCAACAGAATTGAATAATGTTGTACTTACTCATTTGTTAAAAACTTAATTACATTTACTTCTGTGGGTTTGGAATTATTTTGTGGTATACCATGAAGATTTTGTCCATTTGATTGGTTTAATGAGTATTAATGTTAAATGTTTTAAAATATTAACTTAAATAATAGCTTTATGCCAAAAGTATTTAAATAAAAATAGAAAAAAAATGAATTAATTAATCAATAATCGTTGTAAACTTCAGCTTGTTTTAAAACACTTCACTTTGTTGCAGATTCAACATGGATCAGAGTTGGACTGAGACTGGAGACCGGTACATTCTAAAGCTGTTCAGAGATTATCTCTTTCATCAAGTTGATGAGAATGGAGCACCCTGGATTGACATGGCACATATTGTGCAGTGCATGAATAAGGTCAGTTGTGATATCTTCATTCAGAAATTTCCTAGCACTGTTAACTTCAGTTGCAAACTGACAGCACACCTACTGCACTTTGATTGCAGTTACTTAGATATCTTAAACTAAAGCAAGCGCATCTCATTTATTCATTTATTGAATGCATTCACCCTGGCTGACGAAACTGTATTTTTAAAAAGAGAAACGGATTCTTTCTTTTTTCCTTATCGTTTTTCCTTATCTTTTTTCTTGTTACATAAAAAAATGGATCAAATTCCATGTATTGAAATCTGCACATTTATCATTTGTCTGACAAAAAATACTATATAAATGGTTGAATGATGTCGTCAGCATTTTACTTAATATTTAAATTTTATTTTTATTGGGTTTCTTTTGTTACATTTGTAAATGAAGACTTAGTTCATTCTGTTTGTAAATTGTTCTTATTGAGAAATTAAGTAAATATATTATTTCTGCATGTATATATGTACACATGATGATACATGATTGTCTGTGTTGAAATAGAATTTTAATTGTGTATTTTGCAGCTTGATGCAGGCGTCCCTGAAAAGATTTGCCTGATGTCTCGTGATGAGCAAGTTGTTCTAGTTGTGTCGTACGCGGAAATCAAAAGATGTTTCCAGAGTGCTTTCTCCGAGCTGTTGAATGTTGCTCATCAGGCAAACTACTCTTAGCAGCTGAGTAATCACACACAGCAAGTGCAGTCTGGCGTTTTATGTAAGGCAGCATCTTTAGAACCTGAATTATAAGTCCAGACAGCTCTTGTGTATATTTTGGCCATCGAGTTGACTTCAGAAAGATCTCAGTGTGCTTTAGTGACCAAATAGTAATCCCATGTTCAGAAATGATTCTGTGACTTCATTACATTGATAAAGGAACTTGCTTGCTTTTCATATCTTCTTTGTGTAGCAGTGATTTGGGAAATGAGCTGTGGGTTTTTAAAATTGTTAAGAAATTTTTTTCATTTTTTTTTTTTTTTTTCTCCACGTATTCTGCCTTTACGGTTGTTTCAGATTGTCAGAATTTTATTTTTACATATTCTTAAAAAGTTACGCAAAAGGATAGAGACAATTATTTTTTTTTTTTTTCTTGTCCGTCCATTGATAATTTCATCAGTGACATCCATGGTTAGAAATGAAGTAGATTCCCTATAATTCAATCATTGGTAAAATTGAAAAGAGTGAAATTACCTGGCATGATGAGAGTTTTTGTTTCTTTTATAACCACGTTCCAAAGAAAACTGTTTTGAAAAGACCAAATTATTTTGCAATATTTAGTTCTAATGATTGAGAACTGTTTTAAAAATAAAATTATTCTGTACAATCATGATTTGTTAGGAGTTTATCTCTATTTTTTACAAATAACCTTTATGGGAATATAGCTTTGGTTTCATTAAGATAATTTTAGAATATATGATTATGTGATCCACCCACATTTTCAGCAAAAGAAAAGTTAGATCAGAACAAAAGTGTTATCATTAACAAATTGTTTTGCAGCATTCAGTATTTATAGATGATTTTATTTTTGTTGACAATGAAGAGATGTAAGAATTAATTTTATTATTTTAAATTTCCAAAACCTTTTTTCAAAACTGGGCAAGTAATATGAAGTAATTTCACATTCACACAAATAGTTGGTGGCAGTGCCATCCTTTGTCTTATATTAATACTTACATTTAATGATTACTGTTATAAGTTCAGTGAGACTTTTTGCATGATAATGCTCATTGAAACAAAGGAAACATTTTCACAAATCCTTCCCACCTCACCACTTAATAAATTTTTTTTAAAAAGAATTACTTTGTGATTTCAGAAATTTACAGAATAATTCTGAATTCAGTTTTGGTTGACATTGTGCATATGGTCACAGAATTTCTTTAAAGCATTCTTATTGATGATTGAAGTTGGCCTTGATGGCCATAAAGTAGGCTGCACTTCTAGTTAATTAATATCTGTATCCATTGTGATGCTGTGTTTTATTTTTTATTTTATTTTTTTTAAGTCCATGACATATTATAATTTATAATATTTCAGGGGTTTTGGGGGATTAAGAGATGAACAAATCTCCAGTAACTCAAATGTTGGTTTTACATTTTTTTTTTTTTTTTTTTTTTTTAATTACATTCATATAAAATATTTAACAAAAATCTGAAGCTATTGAATTATTGAGTGATGTTGAAAGTCTTTGAAAAATAACATAAATTAAATGACAGAATTATATTGTTGTGTTCTGCTGTAAGAATCATTCAAGTCTGTTTTTCTTAGGCCCAGTGCTTTACTTTTTACATATCAGTAATACACAGAGACAAAAATTAGCATGACACTGGGCTGTTTACAAAAAGGTGAGACTTTAGTGTATTTTTGAAAATTTTATGTGCTCAATAACATGCAGCATTTTTAACTAAACATGTCAAGTTACAACACATGAATTACATTTCTCATTTCAGTCAATAATGTTCTCCTATGATTTGTAAATCTCATAAAAGATAGAATAAATGTAACTGTTACGTATTTTTATGTGTGAAGAATACAGAAACATGAGGGGAAATATTAGGAAATAAAATTAGATGTCATTTGACATTATTTCTTGTATCTAGACAGGAAATTTATCTAGTTAATAGAAAAATATTTTCTGATACTTTGTTTTCTTCTGTTCAGGGGGGACTTCATTGTGAATGGAATAGCTTTTCCATTAAAAAAAATGTTTTCATTTACATTCCACTGTCACATCTTTAATAATATACTGATGTATTGTAAACATAATGATTATTATTTTTATTTTTCAAAAAGAAATATTGTAAGAAAAAGATAATTCAGACATAGCTGAAATTCAGTTAGGATGCCCACATCAAATAAAAAAAAAAATTTAAAAATAAAATTAGGGAGAATAGAGAATAGATTTTTGTTTCACAGAATTAGACAACATTGTTACATGAACAAAATTTAAGTACTGTTTTCATACAATTGGGAATGACTGTAAAGGACTTTTATTTTTTTTTTTTTTTTTTTTTTTTCAGATTTTTTTTTCTCAGAATTTGTTATGTTGAAAATAATGTAAAATGAATTTCAAAGGGTATAATACAAACGGCAAGTAATAAAAGTGTAATCCACATAGTTTTTTCATTACCCCAAAAAGGAAGGTCAAAAGGATTTTGTACACTTGCTGAGTCACTTGAACTTCAGCACAAACATGCCTGTCATGAGATTTATTTGTACATACCATATTGTAAATAAAGTCATCCGTTTTATTCATCCATTCCCATTTCTTTGTTCACAGTTTGGTGCATTGTCTCTGGCAAACAGTGCTTAGAACTGAAAAATGTCAACCATCTTTTAAGTAACTTTTTTTGTCAAGATGCTTAAAAGACTTAAACACAGGGTTTTCACCAGACGTATTTACTGTTAAATATATGGTTCAACCACCTCAAAATAACAAAAACAAAATGTCATTGGATTTTTGTTTGTTCTTTTGTTTTCTTTTTAAAATTGGTCTAAACATTATTGGCTTTTTATAATATTTCAATAGAGGTTAGTTTTCAAACGTAAAGTACTGGAGAATTTACTTTCCATTTTAAACTGGTGGAAACCCTACCTTTATCATTTTCTGAAACAGCTTTCCCATTTTCAGGAACAAATTTCAGATTAAATATTGGATTCATTTCACTGGAGTGAGTTAGTTTTCTTATATAAAATTTAACTACATATGAAAGTTTGTAACGACTTTAAAAATTGAATTGTCAAATAGATCACTAACTTTAATTTTTGTTTAATACCATCAGAATTTAAGTTTTAAAAGGCAGAAACATAATATGACTAACACATTAGCAAGTAAATAAAACAGAAAATATAATTAATAAATAACTCATTGACAGAAGAAAACATACATCAACAGAAACCACATTTTGATGACTTTTTCCCCCACACTGTTTTTCTTTCTGTTTATTATTCATACACATCCATGTTTAGTGCTCCGAATAAGAATAAAGAATTTGAGGCAAATATAGAATTTAAATGAAATGTCTGTTGGAAACCTAGTTTAAAATCAACTAGAATTGTAAAACTAATTTTTTGGCTTAGTCTTGTTCTGCCTTTTAGATAACAATAATGTTTAATTATTATATACATTCAGCATCAGCTTTTTTTAGAAAAAGAACTATTAACAGACAGAATTATTTCAGCTAAATTAACCTATGTTTTTACAGTATAGTATTTATCAGTATTGTAAGATTATTGTCTGAAACAATGATTTTGTACTTGCAAATACCATTATAAGTTGAATGATAATCTGTATATACATTAAAAAAAAAAATTGAAAAAACTTTTCTAAGTTTGTCTATCAGATATATACAACAAGTACCAGTTGCAGTGCAAACTAGGCATGGTACTTAAAAATAGTTTTGAATTTGAGACTGACAAAGTGTAAATGCAGTAATCATCTGTCAGTAGGGGACACACGAACTCAGCTATGGGAAAACTTATGCCTATATGATGTCCGTTTTTTTAACTTATTAAAGAGCTGTTGTCAAAATAATTTTGCAGACCATTCTTTAAAAATATTTTTAGACTTGTTTTTCAGTATATATATATATATATGTAAAAGGAATTTACCAGTGTCTCACATTAATTAATATATTTACTGTTTTTAAAATACTGTTACGAATTAATGAAATCTAAATTTTCGGATAAAATATTGTCTGTATAATTAATACTGTAACAAATTACTTTTTGGGGCATTTTTTTTTGTTAACTATGTCAATATTGTATTCATGTGTTCATCAGACTAATCAAATTATTATTTTTAATATAATGAACTGGAATAATAAAATGTTTTAATGAAATATTTTGAAAGATTTTATAAAATGGGAGAACTTTTGGAAGTAATTCCCAGGATAGAAGATAATTTTTTTCTCTATCTGTGGGTGGGGGAATGAATTTACATTTCAAAACAATGTGTAAATATATAGATTTTGTTATTCTGTGCTGGAGCACACTGTGCCCTGAATGATTCTACTAAGCTGTAGAGAAATTAAGAAATTAATTTATGCCATGGCTGTTTCATTATGGTGGTGGCCACCATAAGTATTTTATATATGAGTATTTCCACCTAAATTGTGTTGTTTAGTGTGAGACCCTGTTCCAGTTGGAGAGATGTTGTGATGGTGCGTCTCTTTGCACTTTGTAATTTCTCTGGGATCAAATTGACAGCAATGTTGATGACCATGCCAGGTGCTAAGATATTGGTGTTAACAGCCTTGGATTGTTTTAGAGCATTCCAACCCTGACTTGGGTTGTATATTGAAATGAGATCTGTACAAAATCATGAATTGTAAATATGACATTGTATTTTTATGGAAATAAAAATAAAAATGCCCTTACAAATCTAAATGTGTGTTTGTCTTTGTCGTCATTAACAGATTAAAATTCAAAGATGTAAAATGCAAAACTATGAAATAAGATTTTGAGTAGATCTTTGATTTCACTATTCAACTAAATTTGGTATATTATTCTAAAAAATTAGAAAAATTTAACAAATGTAAATGTAAAGAACATCATGTTTTAGGTGTAAGAAGGGTAATCAATGCTAGTTGTATATATAAATTATAATTTTGTTCAGTAATGATTAAAATCAGAATTGTTGATAGCATTAGTCATTTAAGGTAATGATTTAGAACACAAACCTATAGTAATACCAAGTGTTGCTATACAGTTATATATATTAAAAAAAAAAGAAGAAGTTAGTAAACAGTGATAAGGTACTGTAAGTATGACATCCTTTTTAAAATCTGACACATTGTAAAATTATCAGAAAGAATAGAATGTCATGTCAGTGTTTATCCAGATACTTCATTTACTGTCAGATAACAGGCTTTAAAGATAGCAAAGACTCCCTGGTCCATTGGCTGCAGTACAGAGGTACTATTTGGGGTGGGATATACAATTTTAACAAAGGAAAGAATTTTTTTTTTTTTAAGTATGTTAAGTCCAGGTGCACTGTCCAAAGTAAGCAATATTTTTCATTACAATACTGAGCCTCAATATAAAACTGATAAAAAAACCAGTCTACAAATATCGGGATAGTCATCCATGCATTCTTATCAAAGCAGAAATAAACTAGTGTTAACCTGTGCTGACTTCAAATTTCTGAATCAATTTGGACATTTTTATTTTATGTCTTTAAAAATGCACTTGGGCTTTGAATGAATAGTAAACATGTTTAAAGAAACATGTTTTTGGATTTGATCTTCCATCCAAACAGTCTTCCATTTCACTTAAAGTGGAACATCAGGTTACAAACTTAATTTGTTCCAGAACTTTCTCTGGGATCATAAACCGAAGCTTTGAAATAACATTTTATTTTCACTGTTTTCAGGGCTTTTTAACCGGAATAAACACAATGTGGTGGAGAGTCTGTCACGGGTGGATGGTGACAGTGAAGAGGAGGAAGTTATTGTTTGGAAAGCGAGACTCCTTCCATAGTAACACTGGGGAATGCTCCTTCAGCAGTTTGTTTTCGTTGTCTTTTGGTATCTGGTTCTGCTTCTTTCTGCATAAGGAAACGATCAAGAGAAATTTGTTTCATTCTTTGTCGGAGAATGTTTCTGAAGTGTGCCATCGCATTATCATTTATCAAGGTAACTGCCCTGTTTGCCACAAGTTTGTTTGGGTGATGGTTCACAATAAACTCTTCAATATCAGCCCACTTACTGCAAATTTCTTTTATTCTAGCAGTAGAAACCTCAGTCCTTACCTCTTTATCATCAGACAATTGCTCATGCTTTAATGCCTTGAGTTGTTCACTCTGAAGATTTACAAGCTCCTCTGTAGTGAGTTCTTCGCTGTAATCTTCAATAAGCTCCTCTATGTCATCGCCATTGACTTCCAGGCCCATATTTTTTCCCAAGGACACAATCTCATCCACTAATCTAAATGACATGTCTACCTCGAATACCTCTAAGCCTTTTTCTGGTACACACCCTGGCCAAAGTTTTCTCCAAGCACAGTGCAAAGTGTAGGTAGAGACATCGTTCCACGCCTTGTCTAGGAGGTTGATGCAATGGAAAATGTTGAAGTGATCTTTCCAGAAGTCTCTGAGTGTCAAATTAGTATCATTTGTTATCTGAAAACACTTTGAAAAGAGAGCCTTTGTGTACAATTTCTTGAAGTTTGAGATCACTTGTTGCTCCATGGGTTGAAGTAACAGAGTTGTGTTGGCAGGCAGGAATTTGACCTTAATGAAGTTATACTTGATATCCAAGACCTCCTCCAAATCTGGGGGGTGTGCAGGA
The DNA here is from genome assembly GCA_012295275.1 of Chrysomallon squamiferum. Taxonomy (NCBI): domain Eukaryota; kingdom Metazoa; phylum Mollusca; class Gastropoda; order Neomphalida; family Peltospiridae; genus Chrysomallon; species Chrysomallon squamiferum. The sequence goes on along the minus strand of CM022670.1, from coordinate 37,070,212 downwards.
GCATTATCCATAATCAAGAGACATCGAAGTGGCAGATGATTTTCCTCCAAATACCTCTTCACACTTGGGGCAAACACTTTAGTCAGCCATTCCATGAAGATAAGTCTTGTCACCCATGCCTTCTCATTAGCTCTCCACATCACAGGGAGTTTGTTTTTCTGGACATTATTGCAATTAAAGACGCAGGGATTTTCTGAGTGGTAGACCAACAGTGGCTTAATCTTGCAGTCGCCACTTGCATTGGCACATAACAGCAACGTCAGCCTGTCCTTAACTGGTTTGTGCCCCGGTAGAGCCTTCTCTTCCTCTGTGATAAACGTCCTCTTTGGCATTTTCTTCCAGAAGAGACCCATCTCATCGCAGTTAAAGACTTGTTGTGGTATGTAGCCTTCCTCTGTGACAAAGTTCTCAAATTTCACCTTAAACATTTCTGCTTCTTTCTTGTTGGAACTTGCAGCTTCCTGATGCCTAATAACATGAATGCCTGTTCTTTTTTTAAACTTCTCAAACCAACCTCTGCTGGCTTTAAACTCATCACTTTTAGCAGATGTACTAGGCAATGTTGACAACAAATCACTATGCAAAAGCTTAGCTTTTTTGGATATTATTGCCTCACTAACGCTATCTCCTGCAAGTAGCTTTTCATTGATCCAAATTAAGAGAAGTTTTTCAACTTCATCTAAAATTTGGGACCTTTGCCTCGTGAGATTAGTCACACCTTTGGCCACATTGGCTGTCTTGATTACTTCTTTTTTCTTGAGGATGGTGCAAATTGTTGACTTCGCCATACTGTAATACCTAGCAATGTCAGTCACACGAACGCCACTCTCATGTTTTGCAATTATTTCTTTCTTAATCTCTACTGTGATACTTTTATACTTTCCACAAGCATTATCGCTTTCACTTTTTATTTTCTTGGGCGCCATATTGGATAGGTTATAATAAAAAAATATACACATAAAAGTAGCAACACTTTAAAAAATGCGAGCACACAATCCCAATGCAAATGCTATCAAGCTGCAACTGGGTGTCGAAGACTAAAGGCCCTAATTCACGATATATATTTGCTATAGGGCATGCCTATAATCCTTACTTTGACCTCGGTTCTGGTGTTCTCTTCTTTACTAGCTATTGGCGCTAAAACCGACATCAAAAGAAAGCTTGTCGTTCGTAACTCGGGACATTATTCGTAAACCGAGGCAAAAATTACCCAAGATCACGGTTCGTAAACCGATTTGTTCGTGCTTCGAGGCGTTCGTAACTCGAGGTTCCACTATACTGTTCGTTTTTTCGTCACGATTGAAGCTTTCGTTGGTATTGCTTCATTTGCGTTATCCTTTTTTCTTGCAGCATCCTTTACAATAATGTTAGCTGTTGATAGTGCAATACGAAATTAAACAGCTACTGAAAATAAACATTGACCTCCTTCATGTTTTTGTATAATTTTTCATCTTCGTTTCCAAGTCTATCACAGACCTCTTATTTGATGGCGTGCATTTTCCTTTTCCTTCAAAGGTACGTTTTACCCCAGCCATTTTTAATAATAAATTTCACAAACACTGAAAAAAAAAGAAAAAAAAATAGTCAGGAGTTTTAGCTTGCACCCACAGCTACAGACACACAGGTGACAAGAAGTTCTCGAAGAACTCGAACTAGAAGAGAAATCATATTGGCAAAGAGATATCATATACGTACAAGTTGACTAAAGCTGTCAGTAGTTGTTTGTCTCAAGCTGTCGCACATCACAGTTTCACGCCCTTTCTTGTATTTCTGCGTTATATATTAAATTATTCTTGTAAGTAATCGCTACGTAGGTCGGAGAGCATAGTTAGATAATTTCGTGAAATTACCTATGTTCAGAATTTGCCTGCATAAGGGAGACCACTCTAATGCATTTATTTGCTTCAGAATCGCATCAACCAAGATAAAACCGAATGTACCTGCTTAACAGCTTATGTCAAATTTGTTTCTGGTCAGTTTATTATAAAACAACGAAGTAACCATGACGTTATGGTTTATTTACTTTCTAACATATTGTTTTAAACCGAATATCAAGCAACAAATTGAAAAGTTTCCTGGTTTTAATCTCAATTTTGTTGACAGTTACTAAAACTGAAAGTAACAATTAAGTAAGTACATACTTTAAAAAAAGTATTGGGTGACTTGACCTCGGCGTGTTTGTTTTAGTTAAAATCCAGGTAATGATTTCTAGTTCTTAATTTTAGTACATTCTGGTTGTTTCGGGGCTTCATTTTGTTGTTTTGTTGAGGAAATAATGCATTGCATCATAACCTCCAACCAAATAATCACAATTTATATAAAAATATTTCATCAGTAAATTGGAGAAAAAAAATTTTAAATAAATAATTCACCTAAACTTTAGTTATTTAAAAAAAAAAAAAAATTATAATAATAATAATAAAATTGTGTTCAGTATTTCAATGATTGATAGATTATTATTTTTTTTTTTTTTTTTTTTTTTTTTTTTTTTTGATTATTGTTTTAGATATGATATTCAAGGAATTAAGTTCATTTGTATTATCCAAATGCAAATGTTACCAAATATGTCCATTTCGAAAATTTGGACAACCAACTGCTGCAACACATCCACACCTCCTAAAAGAAGGTGAGGTGACATTAGGGATTTCCAAAGAAGAATACAAGATGAGGAGGACAAAATTGCGTCACTTGGCAATGGAAAATTACAAAAACGTTAAGTCTGTGAAAAGTCACATATTCATTTTTCCCTCAGCAACCAAGCTGTATATGACTGCTGACATTCCATATCAATTCAGACAGAATTCAGACTTTATCTATCTCACTGGTTTCCAGGAACCTGACAGCCTGCTTGTCATGCACACTTCAATAGATAACAAACAAGATATCTGTTCAATCCTTTTTGTACCAAAGAAAGACCCTCTGAAGGAGTTGTGGGATGGACCAAGGTCAGGGGTGGAAGGTGCTCGGTGGCTTACTGGAATAGAGGAAGTTCACAGTACTGAGGAAATTGAAATGTTTCTCAGTGATTGTTGTAAAAGAATGGATAATTTTGCCTTGTGGTATGACTACATCAAACCAGTGCATCCAACATTCCACAGGGATGTTATGAAATATTTTCTGAAAGAAAAACGATATGAGTACTTGGAAAGTACTGTGTATCACTGTCAGAAGTTGAGGCTTATTAAAAGCCAGGCAGAAATAGAACTGATGACAAAGACATGTCAGATAGCATCGAATGCTTTTGTGGAAGTGATGAAGTTTTCATATCCAGGGGTAAGTAAAATAAAATAAAATAAAATAAAAAGTGTGTGTGTTTTTCTGTAGGTTAGGATAACAACTGAATTAATGAAAAATGTAGTGTTCCTGAATTTCTCACCAGGATAATAACCATATTTTAAAATTGAATTTGTAGCTAAAATATAAATAAAGTAAACATCAAAAGAATTTTTGTGATACAATTTATACAAATTGATGATAAGTCATAATGTATCATTAAATTAACAATCATAATTTATTCTAAAGTCTTTTGTATCTTTTATTTTTCTAAGACAGTATGATAGCAATATGCAGCTATAATAAAGAGAAAAAATAGTTTGTTGTTGTATTTTTTATTTTATTACTATTTTTCAAATATTTTGTCTTTTTAATTAGTTTGACATGTTTATAACTGTTATTTTGCTTTTCAGGTGAATGAGTCATATCTTCATGCAAAGATGGATTTTGAATGTCGAATGCGAGATGCACAGTTTTTGGCTTATCCACCTGTAGTTGCAGGTAGATAACTCTAGCAAGACTGTCCCAAAGTACTAGTAAGGTTATTTTTGTACCCCTAACAGTACACACAACAAATCATTGTTTGTTTCAGGTTTTTTTTAACTAACCTGGTTATTCCATATCTGCATACAAAGCAGTTATCTATGTATCAAACTATACTAACCTTTTTATTTTGATCTTTATAATTTTGAATATAAAATAAAAACAAATCATTTTTTATTTTTTTTTTTTTAAGGTGGTAACAGAGCAAACACAATTCATTACATCAGTAATGATCAGATAATCCATGGAGGAGAGCTGGTTCTGATGGATGCTGGATGTGAATATTTTGGCTATACCAGTGATATCACCCGTACATGGCCAGTGTCAGGTTAAAGTCTAAAAATCACACATTTGTTTTTAAAACAAGTGAGATTTCCATTTTCTGCATATTGGAAATATATATATTTTTTTAATAATTAATAATGGTGTCCCCATACTGGAAAAGGGGCAGTGTGTATGTAGATAAAGGGGCATTTTTTTAAAATATATTTTCTATTTTCAAAAGGGTAGAATTGACAAGGTCTGTTAAATAAACCTATTTGAATATTTGATGTCTCTAAAAAGTGTCATTCATATTTGTTCATTAGCAGTATAAAGTGCTGATTAGTATTTGTTTATTAGCAATAAAAAGTGTTTTTTGCTTGACGAATTGATGCCTGCAAACAGCAATAATTATGGATGGATTTGGGGAAATATTGCACTAATTTTCAGCACCTTTTTTTGAAAATTTAGACAAATGAGAATGGGCATTTTCTGAATTTCAGACTCTCGGGTGGCCCCAAACATTGCAACTTGGACTGCTGTCCTATTGCTGCACAGGGAAAACACTAATTAAATATTATTTGTGTATTTCTCTCTTGGTAAAATATTTTTATTGATATGATTCATACTTGATTGCTTCCCTTGGACATACAATTTGCAGATAAATTATTTTATATTTTTGGTGAAAATGTACATTAGTTTTAAAATGTTTAAAATATTTTTGTTAATCTGATTTCAGGCAAATTTAATCCAACACAAAGGGCTCTGTATGATGCAGTCCTTTCTGTTCAGGAGTCATGTATTGCACTCTGCACTACCAAATATTCTTTGGATGAAATTTATAGAAAGATGTTGGAGCTAATTGGAATTCAGTTAAAGAATCTTGGGTTTATACCAGAAGGCACAAATGAGACAGACAAGTTAAAGGCAAGTTAACTCTATTTTAGTTTTTCTCATTTTTTTAAAAATTTTTTTTGGTTATTGTTATTATAATTTTAAAATAAATCAATTATCTTTTAAGAAACAAAATTATTTTTATGAAAGAGATGGTCTAATAAAAATAAAACATATATGAATACATTTTGGAGTGCTAATAGTCATTCATTTTTATATTTAAAAAATAAATAAGATGAATAAGAATGTAGCTAAAATTAGTAATATATATATATATATATATATATATTTTTGGGGTTTTTTTGCTTGTGAGAACATGTACATTAATGGAGGAATTTAAATAAATTTATTAAAGAAAAAAGGCCTGTTTTGATGTTCTGCATAATTTTATCAGATTACCAGAGAATTCTGCCCACATCATGTCGGTCATTACCTTGGAATGGATGTGCATGACACAGCAGAGATTCCACGCAGTATTAAGTTACAACCAGGAATGATTATCACTATAGAACCTGGTACGAATTTGAATTCACCTTAATTTTAAAAAGTATTACTACAAGATGAAAATGGCAGTGTTTTTGTTTAATACATTTATTCCACTCAATTTACTGATGTTAGCTTATTTAACTTATTAGCATTGACACTAATGGAAGTTGGTGAAATTTTACATTTTCTTGGCAATTATGAACAAAAAGAAGAAAGTCAAGTTTGTGAAAATATATTTGTAGTTATTGATTTGTTAATGAAGCACATTCCAAAAAATGGTTATTTTTTTATTTATCCAAAATAATTATCTTTATAGTCTTGATTGACAGGATAGTGTCTGACAACAAGATTTAATGTCAAATTTCAAAAATATTAAAAACAAATTTATTGTTTTTGTTGTTGTTTTTTGTTCTAGGAATCTACATACCAAAACTAGAGCTTCTGTGCCCAAAGAATTCCGCGGGATTGGAATTCGCATTGAAGATAACATACTCATTACAGAATCTAAACCTGTTGTCTTGTCTGCAGAGTGTCCCAAAACACTGTCTGACATTGAAAGAATAATGCAAAGAAAAACTTTTTAAAAGAAAAAAAAAAAAAAAAAAAAAAATTAATAATACTAACAAGTCAGTTAAACTTCCACAACAGTTTTGTGAAATGTGTCCAAATTGTTTTTCTTTTTTTTCATATTGTTATATTTATACAGAGCAGATTGATAAACTGCAAACTACTGCTGTGCAGAGTGCTGTGAAGTCTGATGTACTAAAATAAAACAGTTTTATTAAAACATTTTATAATTTTTAATGTAAAAATTTGTTGAACAAACTTTATACACTTATTTTTCTGTGTATATGCTGAGGGTTTAATGTATAAAGAAGCCCAGTGCTGTTGTGTTTTTTTTTTTAATATTTTATATCCACCCTATTTCACATTATGTTATTCAAAATAAAGCAAATACTAACAGCTGTCTTAATTAGATTATGACAAGTTATTACTTTAAATAAAAGTTATCAGTATAAACAGATATGCACATACATGTTTTACTGTCTTTCATTATTGCTCTGTAATAATACAGTATATATTTATAAAAATGAAAAGGTATTTGTCTTTACTGTCAGTTAATAAGATCAAGAAATCCCATCTTTTATTGCACATTTCTCTAAAATCAAATCATCCACAGGCAGATTAGGCATTTTTAAGAACAAATACAAATAAGCATACAAATAGAAACGTCATAATTGTGGTGGATCGATGTAACGTACAAAGCAGTTTATTAAAAATAAAAATGTTTATAAAAAGAAACATGGGAAATGTTATGTCTGTCCCTCAGAAAACGTCTAGAAAGTAAATATCTTTGTTTATGTTAACGTATATACGTGTGTTTGTTGCATGAAACTAGTTTATTATATGCATACTAAAACAATATTAATTGAGAGTTAATATTTCAATTGTATATGGGGAAACAATGTTGTTGTTTTTTTGTTGTTTTTTCAGGTATGTGATGAGTGTTTAGGATGCTTTTTTGTGACATACTGGGTCACTGGATTAATTCTCATCCACGGACTTTGTACGCCATTTCGCATTGTAGTTAGTAACACAATTGGTTTGTCAAAGGTTGTGTTATGGAATGTCTGACTGTGAAGGCGCACGTGAAAGAAGTTATTTATTATTATTATTATTTATTAATTTATTTATTTATTTATTTTTTAGCAACAAGAACAAAATGATAACAATAAACAAAACTGACAATTAGTAACTATTCAAAGAATGAATGTTTCGGGATATGTTTAAACATACGTCATTTAATATATTCTTTAGATAGTTATGTTTTGCATTTTCTGAATCGGTGAACTGAATCAGTGAATGGTATATAATAATAATAATAATAATAATAAAAATCATCACTCCATCACTTACATCATCCACCCAAAATGAATAATAATAACGATATCCTTTAAAATTCTGATTAAAATGTTAGAACTGTGGTACAGCGTTTGCTCGATGAGTGATAGGTCCCAGAATTTATTCCCACTTTCCATTTCAAATATAAATCAAATAAGCTCTTTTTGCCTCCACCCCAACAACAGTGGCACCAGTACGATTCCTCTCTCGAATGTTAAAATTATGCCAAAAATAATAAAATGAAATGTGTTGTTAAATATTTAATTATTCGTTAATTATTTTATCTGTAGGCTAAACAAAATGATACGTGATAATAATAATAATAAAAGACTGTCCTTTTAAAGTTACGAATATAATAATGTTTTGTGTGATTCTCTTGTTTATGTAGATGTTGTTTTTAATCATCGTAACTTTGACTAGATGTGTCTATTAAAGGCATTATAAAATCTAGTCAATGATCGACTTCTTCCGTAGATTGCCGAAAGTGTTTGTGGACTGTTTCTTTGTGCTTTGATTCCGTTAATTTTAACAGGTATATTATAGCAACCGTCATACATTTGGAAGCAGTCTATTCTCGTTCTTTGCTCTTTCTTTTTACTTTCGCTGTTCTGGCATTCGTTGAGAGACTGCCGGGAAAATTGAATAAGTTTAAACGGCTAACACAAACAACTCGAAATAAAAATGGAACCAGAAAGTAAGTGAACTGTTTTGTTTTCTTGACTGTAATTTTTGAAATGCTGACAGTGACATTTAGCTTAAATTCAATATTTTTAAAAATTTTATGAAGCCGACGAGGCTTAGCTGGCCCATGCATTCTAATTTCTTATCTTCTATCACTTGAATAAAAAGATGGTGCTTATACGTTATATACTAGTTATAATAAAAGTTTAAAATAAAAAATAATATATATATATGAAGGAAGAAAGAAAAGAAAATTTGTTTGTTTATAAAGCATGAGAAGTAAAATTTCCATTTTTTTTTTAAATTTTGTTTATTCGATATCATAATAATAATAATAATAATAATAATAATAATAATAATAATAATAAATCATTTAAGAATGGCTTCTTTTAAATAGAACTAATAACAATATATATTGTCAGATTAGAAATGTTTATGTGCCAGTTATAAAATATTTATATTGAAAAATTATAAAATAAAAAGTAGTAGAAAAAGAAAAAAAGAAAGACAGAAATACATTAATTTATTAAGATACACTACATGCCCAAGAAACATTAGTACACATTTCTTTTAATTTATTTTTATTTTTAAAGGTTTAATATAGTTATTTATTTATTTATTTATTTATTTATTTGAACTTGTAGAACTGGAAATTGGTGACAAAATTATAGAAGGGAAGACAAAGGTAGTGTACAAAATAGTGAATAATTCCAGTCAAGTATTGCTCAAATCAAAGGACTGTATCACTGCTGGAGATGGCACACGGGCAGATAGCTTGAAAGGCAAAGCTGCCATTTCAAACAAGACAACAGTAGCAATCTTTAAACTGTTAAATGAAGCAGGTAATACAAAATAATTAATACTTATTTAAGGTTGTTTTTTTCTTAACATTTTTATAAAATGTCTTATAAAAATATATGTTATGTATCAAATATTTTAATCAGCAGTAGTAAGCACTAATGATATTAAAAGCAACTTTAGACAGAGGAGCATTATTTTATGAATCTTTCATGACTTTCTGATTTCTCCACACTGAGTGCAAATAACTCAATCCACCCTCTACCCCCAAAAAAAGTAATAATTATGGAATAAATATTCCATGATCCTATTAACATAGCTGAACATTGGTAGTAAAGTAATGTTACAATTAAACTTGACATTTTGAGAAAGATTAGATTACATCTGTTTCCCTTTAGCATATTTGATTTGTTTGTTATTTGAATTATTATTACTTTTAATTTTTTTTTTTTTTTTTTTTTTTTTTTAAAAACAGGTATTAAGACCCATTTTATAAAGGAGTATTCTGATACTTCATTTATTGGGAGCTGTTGTGATATGATTCCAATAGAATGGGTTACTCGCAGAATTGCCACAGGATCTTTTTTGAGAAGAAATCCTGGAGTGCCGGAGGGTTTTAGGTTTTGTCCACCAAAACTGGAAACATTTTTCAAAGTAAATTTCAACTTTATCAGTGATTTTTAATGAATAAAGAAAAATCAATTATTCATATTTTAATACATATATGTTCATCATACATCTTGAATTTCCTATGATATTCATTAAAATGAAAACAAATTCTACCTCATTTCTTTTGATCATTTCATTTTATTGTCTTGAAAGACATTCATTGAATATTTACAGATTTAAGGCAAATAAATTTTCATTTCTTTTGGGCTTAATATTATCTAAATGATATTTTTATTTATCATTTTCAAGTACATTATGTTCTGCGACATTATTTTGCCAGATGCTTTTTTCAGCTTAAAAGAGGTATTCATCAGAATAGTAATGTCACCCCTTTTAAGTTTTTATTTGTTGTTATTGTTGTAATTCACTTGTCAGGACGATGCTAACAATGATCCCCAGTGGTCTCAGGAACAGTGTATTTCAGCTAAGATGCAGGTAGGAGGACAGCTAATTGGGCCAGATGAAATCAGTATCATGAGCAAACTTGCTGTGACAGTATTTGAAATTTTGGAGCACTGCTGGGCAACACTGATCTGCACTCTGGTTGACATGAAAATAGAATTTGGTATCATTCCAGAAACAGGTGCATATTTTAATCAGATTCATCACTTTACATATTATATTGCTACTCTGAACTATGTGCCATCAATTTAAAAAATACATGTGCCAACATTTAAAAAAAATACAAGACCACAACAATAAAAATAAATAATAAATAAATAAACTTTTACTTCAGCAGACACATCTTGTGTTACTCTGTACCTTGTTTCTCTAATAATTCTTTTCTGAAATATTTGACCCTTGGTATCAAATACTACTTTTCTGTTTAATTTATACACTTGGGCTGAAGGCTGTGAATTCATTTGAGGATTGGTGTATAAAATGTGCAGATTTCTGTTACAACTATGATCTACATTTCACAATAGAACACTTAGAAAATCAATGACTTAAGTATTATGTGGAATAAAATATAACCAGAATTATCTTTGTATACTGTCATTCTTATAAAATAACACTGATGAGAATATCATTTTATAAGTTATGTTCTACTAGTTTTCGTAATGTATATTGTTTGGAATAACAGAAAGATTTATAATTTTGTTCAGGTGACATTGTGGTAGCTGATGTTATTGACAGTGACTCGTGGAGATTGTGGCCTCTTGGAGACAGACGTCTGATGAAGGACAAACAAGTGTATCGTGAATTGAAGCAGGTTACACCAGAAGCTTTGGAAAATGTTAAAAGAAACTTTCAGTGGGTAGCTGACAAAGTACAGGTCAGTCCTTGTAGTTTGTGAATAGCATCTTTGAGTAAATGTAGCTGTTATCTTTTAGCATTTTAATTATGAACATTAAGTTTTGTGTTAAACATTGAAAGCTGAAGATATGAATGGATTATTATTCCAAAATATTTTTGTCAGGAATTTTTAATTTATTTTTTTTTTTAAAGATATTAAAAAAATTTGTATTGAATATTATTATAATCTTATTCAAGTTTTTATTTTTGTCCTTTCTTTTTTTTAATTAGTATTGTTTTCTTGGGTTTTTTTTGTTTTGTTTTTTTGTCATGACAAATAATATATATATATATTTTTTTTTTTTACAGAACATAAATTCAAAGCCAAATTCAAGAGCTGTAATATTCATGGGTTCTGCAAGTGACTTACCTCATGCTGAAAAGATAATGAAAGAATGTAAAAGTTTGGGTGTTCCTTGTGAAATTCGGGTTTCTTCAACACACAAGGCTACACAAGAAACATTAAACATTCTTGCAGAATATGAAGGTTGGTGATTGTTTCAGAACCTGTTAACCTGGTTCTTGGTCTGCTGATATATGTAAATTTCATCAGGATTAATTATAATTTTGAATATATTATAACCACACATACATTTTGGTGGTAATGTCATGTTCTACTTATTAAATTCTACATCATCACATCGTTATTGTATTTCATTAGGATGAAATATAATTTTGATTAAAAAATATTTATTTAAAGGTTTGTGTAATGGAACTAACACCAGAAAGTGTTCTAATTATTGTTTATGCACGTGTATTTTAATTGTGAAAGTACTGTTTTAAATTCTATGATATTTAATAGTATTTTTAATTTTGTTTTTGTTTTAGGTGAGGGTATCCCGACAGTGTTTATTGCTGTAGCAGGAAGGAGTAATGGCTTGGGACCAGTGTTGTCTGGAAATGCTACTTGGCCTGTTATCAACTGTCCTCCAGTTTCTGCAGAATGGGGACCACATGACATTTGGTCTTCACTCAGGTTACCATCAGGTATGTCTTAATAATGTCTTCTAAAAGGTGTTGACATCTAATTGCCTTTTAATGTTGTGGTATGGAGTCTTTACACACATACATTCATTCACTTACTAAAGAGTTTCATCTCTCGAAAAATTGCTTTTATATGATTCACCCATAGCATACAGTGACTAGGTCTATCTTATCTTCATTTCTTGTTGATGTCTTCACTAAAAATCTTAAATGTTGCTTTTATTTTATTTTTATTTTTTCCCATCAATTCAGCAGTACCTATTTTAGAATAGAACACTTTTTTTCACTTCTTATTTCATTACATTTTATAATCTTTGATTTCTATTTGTTTTTTTGCTTTAAGGTTTGGGTTGTTCCACAGTGATCTCCCCTGAAGCAGCAGCTCTTCAGGCTGCCCAGATTTTATCACTTTCTAATCACCTCATCTGGAGCAGATTAAAAGCCAGACAGACAAACACATGGATTTCTCTTAAAATGACCGACAGAAAAATTAGAGCCGACAAATAAGCCAGATTTATGACATGTTTTGTTTGTCTCAGTAAAGTATGAATTATGAAATTGCTTCTTTCATGATATGTCAGAATTGATTGGCTTTATTTATTTATTTTTTTCATTCCAAATATGTAACAGATTGGACAGAGAATTTTTGTTGAACATCCGTTTATTATCCGAGATGAAAACCAGAAATGTTTGAATTCAGCATTCTTTTGTAAATAATACAAAAAATGTTGTACATCCTTCTAGTCCGTTAGTTCCTTGTGCAAACATAATACAGCAATATTACAAGGGTAAACAGATGAGTTTCTTTGTTTTGTTAATTGTATTTTATGGATGTCACTTTATCACAAGAAATCAGACATTAGTTGTACTGACACTGAAATTCATTTGAAAGGATTGAGTATGTCATTGTTATTTAAATGACTATTTAAAAATGGCCTGGGGCCAAAGAGCACATATATATAAAAGAGGTAGATTTTGTAAAAAAAAAACACCTATGAAATTATTAATGTTGTGGTTACTGACAAAAAAAACTTTTTACGCAATTGATGTCTGACATATGGACAACTATAGTGCCTTTTGAACAATATGATTGTTATAAACAGTTTTGATACAAATATTATTTGAAATATACAGTACTAATGAATTGACTTGTTTGTTGTACATTTTTGTTGTAAGTTGGATTGCATTTAGGAGATAAAACATCAAGTAATTAACAGTATTTGTTGTTCATGTTTCATCTTAAAACTATTACACAGATTGTCAAATTTGTTAGGGTTGTCCGACATTGGTAGACCTAAATCGGTCAAGATTATTACTGAATTTTTTTTTTATCGGAAGTTGAAAATACAGTTGGTTTAATTCCATAAATTATTAGCCATTTCAATCCTCAAAACAATCAATGAACTTACCATTGTCACATTATATTAACAATATGCATGTATAATATTAAAATTATTTTACGTAGGTTTTATTTAACGACGTTATACGCACTTAAATTACCGAATTATTATGTCAGTTTAATATATGAGCAAGTGGAACCAAGTAAAAATCACGTTTATTTGTAATGATGATGAAAATAAAAACGAGATTCGATTACCCTTGATGGCCATTTGAATAAAAAACTAATTTAGTTTTCAGTTTAATTCAGTGTCGAGTACGTTCTGTTGATAACAGTTGTAATTATACGATCCATAATGAGGATGATGTAAAATGCGCCCGCACAAAAACAAAACTAAAACAAAATCGCTGACGTTAGTTACCGAAGTCAAGAAGAAAAAAATGGCCGACGTCCAATCCGGTCTGACGATGTACATTATTTTTTTTAAAAGAACGGTGGGTTGGTGGAATATCCTGGCATAAAATCATCCTGTGTGAAATAAAATGAATATGAAACATACGGATACGTGGAACGGAAACGCCACTTAATAGGCTGCTGGCAGTGAAATGACAGTATAAACTGCGATCTCTCGGAATATAATAAATAAATAAATACATAATATTTCCGAATATTTGCAAATATTAAGGAAGTAAAATATAAAATTGATAACAACGGAATATTTGCAACAAAATACATTTAATTGCGAATATATCGAACATATTAATACAAGTACAATAATAAGGCTTGCCAGATCACACACGTAACAAAATAAACTGATAACATTTTGAAGTTCATAGCTGAAGGCAAAAACAATAAAATCACATTAAACTTTGGTTTTACAGTAAATTAAGCAGTTTTCATTGTAATTGCATACATTACAACAGCTACAATATATTAAAGTTTATGCAGTTTGATTGAGACTGGTTTATTTGATGAAAAAAAAAAAATAATAATAATAATAATAATAATAGTAGTAGTAGTACTAGTAATAATAATAATAATAATAATAATAATAATAATAATAATAATAAATGCTATATAACTTGAATCGTATATCGACTGCACATATTTATTTTTGACACACTTTTGCGATAAACGATTAATCTGATTTTTTTGATTTTTTTTTTTGATTTTTCCCCATTTGCAGTGACACTACTGCAGAGTGAAATATATATTTGTTGATTCATTTTCTCAGAATGGCACGAATTATGTTATGCATGTTTTTACTGTTAGAGTAATAATTTAAAACTTTAGGATCCTCTAATTTTATGGTCAAGGACGATTGCTGGCGATTTTTTTTTACAATCGTATATAAAAAAAAAATAGAAAATAGTAAAACGAAAAATAAAACTTATATTGGGAAGTTTTCAAGCAAAGCACCACATATTTTGTTGGAAGAAGAGAAATAGTAATTATGAAGCATGATAAAATGAAATGAAATGTTTGGTAATTGTATTATAGTGACAACTAATTATTCTTGACATCTTCTGCTGGCTGAAACGCATGACTTATTTCTTTTCAGACCTTAATTTCCCCCATTTTAAAGCCACCAAATACCAACACATGTATTTAACTGAAAGGATTTCATCATTTGCCTGTAAACAGTTTGTTTTCGAAACTTCGATCATAATACATATATATCAACGTTTGAAAACTAAAAGTTCCAAACAACGATGAATGACAGCAATCAATCGGAAATTCTTGGCTTAAAATTACTTTTAAAGCACACCTATGTTTGATTGTCATGCACATCAATCAAGATAATTAGAACTCTTCATCGTCTTCGGCTTCGACCAATCCTCGAGGATGAATTGAGAGAGGAGCACCTCCTCGGCCCTGGAAATAGCGAGATCCTTTGTCCAGTGCAGTGGACTGAAATGAAGAATTAAATGTAGAATTATCAGCACACAGAACAGTGTTAAGATGGTGACGGGACAACGACCATGAGGGATAAGATCATGACAAGAATACATAAAACAAGTAGAATATATTTTAGTAATATTTCAGTTCTAGACAGCACGCAATATGTATGCATCAGCTGTCGTATATGTCCATACATAGATACAGACACATACAGACGTTAGGATTAGAAATAATAAACACAACTTACGGCAATAATTCGTATTCCAGCAGCATTTCCAATGTTAGCAGTTCTACTCACAAAGTGCGAGTTCAGTTCTTTTGCAACATTATCACGAAGATCATCATCTTTAGCTGTATCATCCTATAACACAAATATTTACTATTCATTTAATGCGGAATAGACTAATACGTTCTGAAATATGGTATCTAGTGGGCTTTAACTTGCCAGTCGCATACACTCACATACCCACATACATGAATATTTATATAATTAAAACATATTTTTTTTAAATTTGTTTTTAAAAAAATGTTTAATTATATATATATATATATATACACATATTTTTATTTTCAGTATATTATACTGAGGTTAGGTCTTAATTTATTTTATAGTTTCATCCATATTAAATTAAAGAAGAATTTAGTAGATTACATTTACCTATATTTAAATAAAACATTGCGTAATGTTGAATAAACAATATGAACAAATGTCATATTTTCAAAAGTAATTTTACTCTTCCATTTTTTTTTTTGGTAAATAAATAAATTTTTTATCTTTCGTTGAAAAAAAGTAAATAATAATAATAATAATAATACAACAACAGCAACGACAACAACAACGATGATGATGATGATGATGATGATATAAATAAAACAGTAACACGTACGGCAACCCATGGATGTGACACAACCTCAAGTGCCGATAATCTTTTGTCCGTATCAACCATTAACATCAGTGACACTAATTCCTGAAATAAATAAACTTTCTTAAATATTTCTTTATTGTTATGTCTTTATTATTATTTCAAAACCCAAAAGGTAATAAATAAAATAAATTCAATGTGTTATTTGTTGACATGACATCTTGGAGTGAACAGTTATTTTGATAAGGTGCAAATAAAAGTTCCATTAATTAGTTTCTTTGAGCTTTCTTAGAGCAATTAAAGTCCAACAGTGAACGAATGAAACGTCTTTATTAAGCCTCCCAAAATGTTATATTTTGTTCTATTAAATGACTACCTTATCATTTTAAAATATACTGGTTATACTAGCAATGAGAGAGAGAGAGAGAGAGAGAGAGAGAGAGAGAGAGAGAGAGAGAGAGAGAGAGAGAGAGAGAGAGAGAGAGAGAGAGAGAGAGGTGCTACTTTTATATCAATATTTTTTTTCGAATAGATTTTTAATTACTTCCCTTTCATCTTCTAAGTTGTTGCCGTCAAGGATTTTTTGAATTCCTCTCTTGTCCGTTCAAACCGATACAGAAATTATAAGCATGCAATCAATAAAAAAAAACATAATAATAATAATAAAATAAAATAAAATAAATATATAAGGAACACAATACCTTTGCTGACTCAGACACTTCGTCCCAAAACGGTGCTTTGAATTCCAATTTCCCTTCCATGATCTTATCGAATAATTCATCTTGATTATTTGTAGGACTGGAAGAAAAAGCTAAACATCTTATTCCACTTGATTCATGCCGCATTATTAATGCATTAAATAATAGCAATAATAGCAATAGTAGCAGTAGTAGCAGTAGCAGTAGCATTATTATTATTATTAGTAGTAGTAGTAGTAGTAGTAGTAGTAGTAGTAGTAGTAATAATAATAATAGTAAAAGTAGCTGCTGTTGTGAAAGTACTTTAATTACCAGTGTTTTGAATTTGTTCTAACTCACTGCAGACCTACCTGGCAAAAGGTGGAAATCCGCACAGCAGTATATACGTAATAACACCAGCCGACCAGACATCGACTTTGAAGCTGTAGCTTTAAAATAAATAATAAACATATTAATTAATTATCTGTATTTAGTGGCAAATATTATAACAGTACAATCCAAAAGATTTAAATATATTTTCAGATATGAAAATAAATGAAGAAATGATAGAAAAACTACCAAAGATTAGACCCATAAAAATACAAGAATCTTACGAACTTAAGTGCGTACGCATCTAAGAATATAAACTTATATTTATAAAATCACATTTTGTTCACAGACAATAATTTACATAATATTAAAAACAGTTTTCTAAATTATAAATATATACACTTTCAGGGATGAATTCAGAGATTAAAATTACTGTTGTATATTTGATTTATAAAACGAAATGAGTCTTCAGCATATATAAATACACCCTGGATCCACATAAGTGTTTATCTCGAATTTATTTACTAAGAGAACACACAAAACATGTACCCAGATTCAGCTATTATTTCAGGAGCAACGTAAGTAGGTGTGCCACAGACAGTGTACAGCACTTCATCGTCAGCAAGTTCTGTTGCCAGCCCAAAGTCTCCTAGTTTTAATGATTTTGTACCATCAGAATGTTCATAGACCTTAAAAAAAAAAAAATATTTAAAAAAAACCCTGCACCTCAGACAAGAACAGATCGAAAAATCAGATGAAATTTTAAAACCTACCAAAGATAAAAACTTAAAACGTACCATATACAAACTTCAAAAACCTAACAGACACAATTTTTTAAACCTTCCAGAATACTACAGGACAAATTGTAAACCATCCAAAATACAAACTTTAAAACCTATCATATAGACACTTAAGAACATATTAGAAAAAAAAAAAAAAAAAAAAAACCACTTTTAGAAGCTACCAGATAAAAGATTTAAAACGTATTAGATACATATTTAAAAACGTACCAGTAAGTTCTCAGGTTTTACATCGCGATGAACTATGCCAAGTGAATGCAGATATTTGAGAGCATTGGCTAGATTGAAGACCATACCACTCGCATCACGTTCTGTGTACTTGGTCGCTGAAGCAATAGCATCGAACAAGTCTCCTCCCTGAACAAAACAAAATAAAACAAAAATACGCGTTATTAAATCTCGAATTGTGAGTGACTTTTACTGTAAAATATTTAAAATTTCGTAAACGAAATCAACAGCCCTCGCTTTCACGCCATAACAGAAAAGATTAATAATAAAGAACGTACAAGTAAGAAGCGTTAATGTTGGGCGTGTCGATTTTCAAAGCAGGATGTTTCTCGCAAACGAAATCAAATAACCTGCTTTTCATGGCGTAACAAAACAAGATTAATAATAACGAATGTGTACATAAGGAGCGTTAATGTTAGCATACAGATTTATATTCTTTCGTTCTTTTATTCGCTTAGTATGGAAGAGTTCTTAATTTTATGTTGAATGCTAATGGTTACTGATCTTTGTGTAGCTTTTCTAGTTTGTACATGGAACTTCTAATGAATAGAATATAAAAATATATGTTAGATGACTCTGCGTCTGACTCTCTCTCTTTCCTGACTGACTGTCTGTTTTTCTGTCCGTCTGATAGTTGTGTATTGAAATATATTAATTAATATATATATATCGTGAATCGATCAGTATAAAAATAAACTTGTGTCCTTCACCTTAACGAGCTCCATAACCATGTACATCTCTTGTGGTGTTTCGTAGTCTTCAACCAGTAAAACGATATTCGGATGTTTCACCTTTCTCAAGATGGACACTTCGTTTTCTATCATTTGTTCCTGTAGGATATAATAATAGATATATAAAGCAATAAAGGTTGAATGTACACTTCATAAAGGAATACACAGCGCCATAAAATAATTGTTTAGAGTTAATGTTATTAGTTCAAATTCACACAAATATAGTCAGACGTTAATGTTTGCTTAATAGAATTTATATATATATATATATAATTCGTTAATATTCTGTTATATATATTTAAAGTGGTGTATGAATCTACCTTTCCAGTGCACTTTCTTTTGTCAATGATCTTCAAAGAAAACTTTCTGTTGTTATATCTAAAATAAATAACTAATAATAGTTAATCATATTAAAGTAAATATCCAGGTGTTTTTTTTTGTTTTTTTCATTTTTTTTCATTAATATTAATAATAATAATAATAATAATAATAATAATAATAATGTTGGTGATGATGATGATGATAAAATCACAATAGTAATAACAACAACAAGATAATTCTGTTGAAACATTTGAGTGTTTTATTATTATTATTATTATTATTATTATTATTATTGTTATTATTATTAATCTGAGATAATTATTAACCGTGTCTTAGATTGAACTGTACCTGTCCAAACATTCCTTGACCACAGCAAAGTTTCCTTCTCCTATAACATGACCAATCTCGTATCTCTCCAGTAACTCAGTGGGCACTTGAGCTGTAAAAAGTCGATGAAAGAATTCTAACTGTATAAATAATTCATATTAATTACTGAAAGTACAACTGCCATCGATATCCCTGCCATCGATGTTTTGACTGCATGTTTATATATATATCAACATATATTATTATTATTATTATTATTATTATTATTATTATTATTATTATTATTATTATTATTTATTTGTTTATTTATTTATTTAAATTTTTTTATTATTTTATTTATTTTTTTAGATCTATTTTTGTTTTTACTTCTTTGACGATAATTACTGAGATGCTTCTGACTTTATCTTACCTTTCTCAGTACTGTTACCATTTACACCATTTGTCATAGCACCTTTCGCCTGCAATAAAAGAAAGACAAGCTATATAACCTAAAAATTATAATGGTAACACAAAAGCAAAAACAAAGCTGTCGTATATTTTATTATTATTATTATTATTATTATTATTATTATTATTATTATATAATCGTTTATTATTATTATGATAATTATTATTATTATTATTTTTTTTACAATTTTAGTTAATTCTCTTTTACCGCTAGGATCTACATTCTAATCCATGACGGTAGCTCAAAAATTATCTACTATATATTTTAATAACAGCGTATTTTCTTCCTTTCCTTTTTCTCCTTTTTCATTTTTTATTTTATTTAATTTTATTTTATAGATAGAGAGATAGATAGATAGATAGATAGATAGATAGATAGATATTATTTTATTTATTTATTTATATAGATATGTTATTGAATAAACATTTCATATATATACTCCAGTTACGTCAACAGTGATACAGAAAAAAAAAATAGTTTCATTGTTGACGTAGCTGTTGTTTCCGTTGTTTTGTTTTATTTTGTTTTGATATTGATTTTGTTTTTGTTATCTGATTCTATTTATTTATTTATTGATTTATTTATTTATTAATTGTTTTAATTTAGTAAAAATTTATTTTCATTTTTATTAAACGTTTTAAAACAAAGAATAAACGAAAGCACTGGCAGGTCATTCGTAACGGCTGCAGTTCTAACGCGAACGCTGTCATCCATAACTTTAACCTTCTGATGCAATCACAAGGTTTTCGTTGAGTAACACCTTTCTCACATTAACACACACACAAACCGCACTGCACCCAAATGCTCGATCACCTCATATCCGATCAAATAACGTTCTGTCGACGTATTACAGAACAATGGATACAAACAAAAAGAAAGCTGACAGCAAGCGGAAAACGTAACAAGGTTTTTATACACGACTTACTGAAGAAGAGGCGCCCGAACGCACCCGTCTTGGTGATTTGGGAGACGCGTTCGACGGAGTAGAAGATCCTGATCCTGAAAAGGAAAGAAATGTGAACGTGTGAATCGAACAGTCAACCAGAAGTAGCGTTATAATTTGATTCATTATTAAAATCATACCTGATTTCAGGTATGATGCAATCGTCGTTTTTTGTCACGAATGACTCTCTCTTGTTAGATTCATTTCATCGTTATTTTTATTATTAATACTCATCAAACTGTCGTTGTTGTTGTTGCTGCTGCTACTGCTGTTGTTGTTGTTGTTGTTGTTGTTGTTGTTGTTATTATTATTATTATTATTATTATTATTATTATTATTATTATTAAACAAATCCAAAATTATACCTAGTTATTAAAAATATTTCTTTAATTTTTTTTTTTTTTTTTTCTGTATTACCAGTAAACGTTAAGACATATTTGCCGTAACAGTGGAATAAGAGGTACGAAGGGAGATGAAAAACGATTACATTTTCTTCTCTCTGGTCAATTCTGTAATTCGTTAATATTGTCTTGAACATTTTAGCGGTAACTCACCTCGTCTCTCGTTCTGCAGGGAACTCTTTCTTTGAGGTTTTGGTGACTTGAGAGTTACTCGTGGTGAATTAGTCATTGATCTCTTGTACGCACTAACAAGACGAACTTCTGTAATAATCATCATAATAATAATAATAGAAATTAAAATGAATGTATGAGAAAAAAGCCATACACAGACCCTCAAAAATCCAATAAATAAATAAATAAAATTTAAAAATTATTATTCATACTGAATTTTTTATAAATCGCAAAATCATTTCAATATGATTTCAATTGAATTTTATAAATTTTTTATAAATCGCAAAATCATTATAATCTTTTTGTTTTTTTAAATTGCGGTACTATCCCCTTCAAACGTGCACAGATAAATAAACACACACACACACACACACACAATCCAAACACAGACACACACAAACACACACATTAAATAGTCTATTCACGTATCTTAAAAAGTATATATATTTGGAGTCTGGTTTAAAAGCAGATTAGTATGAAACGTAGATTATTGGTTTAGATTATTATGTAAAATTTTAGTGCATGCTTACAAACAAAACACACACACAGATAAAAGCACTTTTATTCATACGTATACAACCCAAATTTATTAAATAAAACAAGTAATGTTATAATGAAAACCATTATTCATTTAAAAACAGTCCAGTTTGTGATTCAAATACAAAAACGTGTTCTGTGCTCATCAAAAACCAAGTTCAAAATATACAAACCACTTTTGCCACGTGAATGGAAAATAAACGCTGTAATAAATATATCGAGTAAGATTCTGGACAATAATTTTGTATATTTTAAATAGTAAGAAAATTAAGGTTCCAGAGAACTGAAGGTGGTAAATAAAAAAATTATTATTAATGCAAAGGAGTGGTTCATTTATATTTTCTGTATTATTTAATTCTCGTAACGTGAAATATAATTAACCTCTAAAAAAACATTAAAAATTAAAATAGGTTTTGTACCCCCAAATAATGATTATATTTTCCCATAAAGTGCATTTAGACATACCTACACTCATACAAGGAGAGAGAGAGAGAGAGAGAGAGAGAGAGAGAGAGAGAGAGAGAGAGAGAGAGAGAGAGAGAGAGAGAGAGAGAGAGAGAGAGAGATTTCAAGTTAAGAATATTTACGACTTACCATTTTCACATATATCAAAGTCGTCCATATTAACTCTTTCCTGCCCATAAGCTATGAAAATTGTGTCATCTTTGAAAAAGTCGGCCAAGCACGATACCTGTTTAAAAATGTATAAACTTACATATTATAACTAACAAAAGTAAGCTTAGAAGGAAATACAATCAAATTACAGTAACAACCTTTGAACTATTAGCATAAGAGTAACCAGTGAAATGGAAGCAATAGTTTCCTCTCTCACTGCATGATCATACGAAAAAGAATGAAACTGATACGTAATAACCATTTATGTTAAAACGTGTTGTGCTATCGTTAAACATTCATTCATTCGTATTCAACTGACCTGATGTCCGTCTAGCGTGTAGATTTTCTTAACTGTGCCGCTGTCCATTTTGATGGCATCGGTGATATCAGTCATGACTTGATCAAACGAATGAGCTGTTTTTTTATTCAGTAAAACTCTGACCGCCTTTCTGGGCTTAGAGCCGTTTCTGATGACTGTGACCAGCTTTGGTCTGACGAAACTCCTGGCATCGTCGTCAGAATCTTTTGACAGCGGCGACACTCGTTCCTGCGAATCCGAGCGACCTTTGATGTTGGGATTCCAGTTTGGCGGCTGTGGGGCACTGGAGTAATCCATTTTCTTAAAGACGTTGGTAGAAGCACAGACGTAGCTCTCTCCTTCCATCAGCTGATCCAAGGAGTCGATGCACTTGGTGCCATCTAACGTGAAGATGTGTCGTACTCCTTTTGGAAGAATGTCCTTGTTACACAGAGGACTCACAGTCAGTTCAGCCAAGAGAGATTCGAAAGTCCGAAACCTTTCGGGTGACACGGCGTACAGCATTCCTTTGAAAAACCTGTCGCCGTTTCGGTAGAATCGGACTTTCTTCGCTCGTTTCTCCTCGGAACACTTCAGAATGCTGTGACGTATGGAAATGCCGTGGTCGCTGTGTGATGTTGGGCTTCTGGGTCTTGATCGACTGCTGCGAGACTGTTGTCGTCTGTCGTCGTAGTTTGATACTGCAAAGTGGTCGTCTATCACGTCACCCATGTTGTTGCTACCTGAAAATGTTTTTAAAAAACGTGCTTTATTTGTTCCTTATCCATATGGAAAACTGATGAAACAAATAAATAACCCGGACAAAGTTATCGCGTTGCACATGCCTACCTGCTTGTTATTCTATTTGTCTTGATTTGAAAAAGTGTGCGACATTTTTGCTTTCTTTTGTTCATTAACAAACACATCATCAAAATACGAAACAGCACTCTCGTGCACCTGGTGTGTGTTCCTGTAACAACTGTACAGATTACGTCTGCATCATAGGGTAACCGACGAGCTTAAGAGTTTATGTTGTTCAGTTCAGTCAAGCCCCTAATTATAATCCAGAACAGACACTCCCGTTTAACAAGTAGGTGATGCACTTCGGCTGGTATGCAGTCTGATTTCATGCACCAACGAAGGTGACTTGGTCAGTAAAACAAGAATTAAAACGAAAACGTTTGAAACGTGGTCATTTTTGTTTCAGGCTTTTGTCTTTGTGTGCCTTTTTGTTGCTAAAAATATCGAATGTTGTATTTTGATCACTCGATCAGTTTTTTTATACTGATGTAATATTTTCATTACTATTTAATACTAAATATGTTACGAATATATATATATATATATATATCACTACTAATTTATTCTGATTTATTTATATGAGTTCCTAGCAAAGTGATAAGTTCCAAAATGCATTTTTATGTATCCATTCTTTTCTCATTTTTTTCTCTTTTATTCTATTTTATTTTTTAAATTTAAAAAAAATATATATCTATAGTTTCGTCCATTTGTTTTCTTTAATTTTTAAATTAATTCGTTTCTTCGTAATTCATAGCTACCTGTTGATTTTCATACGTACGTACAAACTACATGAAGACTACAGATATTTTTGCACATATAGCAGTCACCATGGAGAAAATCGATGAAATATGAATCATGGTATAAAGTAATGATATCGCCCATTTCTAAGTAATATGCTAATCGCTGCGATACCAACTGTGCACGAAATAATCAAACAAACACGAAGCCATTTTAAAGTATTGATTTCACATTAAAGCTGAAAAAAAATATCTGTTATCAGCCGGTGTTTCTAAGAGGTCTCATGACACAAAGGTTTTACGGATGAAGTCATCAAAACCCATAAATTATCCAAAAGAAACGTCTGTGAGTAACTAAACTACAAATCCACACAGAAACAGTTTTTTTTTTACATAAGAAATAGAAACTGCGACTACATCAGAAGCATTTTGTATGAGGAAACTAAAGCAGTCTGCATCCATTAGAAGTAGCTATTTTAAACTACGCATCCATATTGGAAACAATTTTTCAGATTAAACTCATATCATTTGTCTGCATTAGATGTGGCTTCACTAAAGTAACTAAAAACATATAATCTACATTACAAGCGGTTTCTCCGATGCTTAGAACATACAAATGTCGCTCACTAGTTCCTAGTAAATTCGTTAATGGAAACAGACTTACTCAACGAACTTAGGCTTCTAAAATGTCACTTAATTTCCCACAGGGATATTTGATCAGACTGTAATAACGGCAATGTTGTTAACATGGCGAACGTTAGAGTCTCCGGTTCATGAATAATAACAGAACCAGTCTTCCTCCACTAGAAAAAATGGAATCTGTGATAAAACTAATATCAGAACGAAAATGAATTCATGGTTGATGATTATATTATCTAATATTAGCTTATACTCCGTATTAGTTGATACTGTGTTTACTTAGGTTTCTAGCCTGCCTGCAAGCAGTACAAAATAAACTGCTATTTTTTTTTTTTTTTTAATGAAGAACAAATGTTGGGATTAATTAGTTATAATAATAATAATAATAACAACAACAACAACAACAATAACAATAATAATAACAATGTGAATCATAAAACAACATTGTATTGTTATTATTACTACTGAAGCTCTTAAACTGATCTTTCATGGTCAGTTACTATTATAATAATAATTATTTTTATTATTGTTATTATTATTATTATAAAAAGCAAATAACCTTAAATCTTAATACAAATAGGATAACATAATCATAGTATAAAAATAATTATACAAAATAGCAATGATTAAAATAACAAATTTAATACAGGCAATTAAAACAGTTCATCTCGGTAAAGCAGACCCTCAGTTTTTGGCCCTGCATTAGCAGCAATTTCATTTCAACAAGAAAACGGACAGAACCCCAGCTGGGCTCGGGTTTTATCAAGTACGTTTTTCCTCTCGTTTCGTCATCCGAAATTTATGCGAGCAATTTATAACTGTCAGAAGCTGAGACGTTGTCTGGTCGCTCGCTGCTAGGAACGCTTTCTGTCCTGCAAACCCTACAGAACGACTTCAGGGACCTGATTCGTGCATAATCGACTCGAGATGTTCGGGATTCATCGGTAATTATCGACTTTTATGTTTTTTTACAGTTTTGTCAGCTTCGAGTTTTCTCATGTTTTCAGCATGATTCGCCACCGCCTAGGCAAACTGCCAAATGCTAATTTAAATACACGAATAATGTTACTATTAATCAAACGCTCTTGTGTTTCTTTAACAATACTTTCGACACTGTGGAAGTTGTAATAATCCATTAAGTCGTTCTGAACAAGCTTTAACTTTCTGAATCATGGAACAACATTCATTATAGTATTACTATTGCTGAAGCTCTTAAACTGATCTTACCTGGCCAAGCGTGCGTATTGGTATATTGCCATACAAAAGTATTATTAATGGCATATAGTAAAAATATGAGTTCAAGTAACGGGTACGGAGAAATTAAGTTTTGAATATGACTAAACTAAGTATAGTTGTTTATGTTAAAGTATTTTACATACAGTTCAGCAATAACAGTTAGCAATATTTTATTTAACACAGTATCTAGACTGTAATATTTAATAAACTGTAAATGTTAGAACATTGCTTTATTTGTTACAAAGATAATTTTACAAATCGTTGGCGTATTGAAAACGTTTGAAAGCTAGAAATATATATATATTTTTTTTTTTTTTAATAAAATAAAATAAAGAAACTTACTACTTATCTAGATACATTTCATTTGCAGCAGGCAATATGCTAACTAAAAAAAATAAATAATAAAAATAAATAAAATTAATGTATGTCTGGCAGCAGTTATCTGCAAACGTAAATTTTCCATAAAAATAAATCAGTTTTAGGATATCAAAAATACATTTATTTATTTATTGTTTTGTTTTGTTCTGTTCTATTCTATTATCTTTTCATAATAATAATAATAATAATAATAATAATAATAATAGTAATAATGATAATATTATTATTATTACTATTACTACTACTACGACTACTACTACTACTACTACTACTATATATATATATATATAAATTTTCTTGTTTTTGTTGTTGTTTTTCAGCATGCATGACCAACATCACGAACGCTGAATCAGACAAGGGGATCGGTATTCTCCTGGTAACACAATCATCCATCATATCACCATGACATCACTACGCGTGCATTTTGTTCTCCCAGACCAAAATAAACCCGTTCGTTTGTAATTATAGATTAGTTCGTGAAAAACGGGAAAGAGGGGATAAAAAAAAAAAAAAAACAAGTAAAGATTTAGCGATATCGGTGATATAATATTATTGACATATTCTGATATTTGTTCCACCAGCGACATAAAAGAGATCACGATGTCACTGATATAGACAGACGTCGCAGAAAGGAATTATTGATCCAGGACATGTAACAGAGTTACAGAACTGATTTAGCACAATGACACACATATATGTCCTACAAGGGAGGCTAGCGTCTGGGTTCTCTGAACATCTGGAATCTATCACAAACAATTAATTCGTTGGATGTTGTCATGGCAACATTTCATTTGAATCGAAGTATGGATACATTGATGGAAGAACGAAGAAATAAATGACGAACAGATCAAAACGACGAATCAATAAAATTGCAAACAAAATATTTGCAAACCAGTATAACTAATAATAATAATAATTATGATAATAACCAGAAAGAAAAAGTGAAACTTTATAACGAAAGAACTACAGAAATCTTTTCTTTTCCTTCAGTGTATTAATAGAAATACTTCACAAAACGGTGTCTAATGAATAGCTCCAAATTCATTTCATCTTCATGAATACACGAGTGTAATATATTTGATATAAGATTATCGCAAAATGATGTAATAATCATCTCAGTTCTCTATTGGTATTTGGCTTTATATAAATCGAATATATGAAATATATATTTTTGCTTGGATCTGTATTAGCCTTCACCGGGCGCTATTGCTGATAACGTAAAATTGATATTTCACAAAGCAATATTTCAAATGTCAATTCTAGCTCTTAAAATGTCGATATGCGATGCAATAAGGCTACAGATAAAACAGTCATTAATCAATCATTATTTTAAAACTGTCGATAAGCCAGTTTAGTCATGAACGTGGGTACTCTGTAGCTGGGGAAAATAAATATGCCACATTTACAAAACCCTTTGATCATACAGACATATTAGTATAAGCGATCTGTATCTTGAAAAAATGTATTGTTTTTTTTTTTTGGACGTCTCTATAGTGTTATTATTTCGTTTGTTTTAATTTGTTAAGTATTACCAGTTACAACGTCCTGTCAACAGCTTCATTTCAGGTTTAACGCTTCCCTCCACAAAAACCTTTGTGACTGGAATACGGCGGAAGTTTGGAAACCTCAAAGTTTGATTCCATCCTGGTGTAATGAATGATATACACCAGCTGAAAACCTGTTCGCCGTTTCTGGTTACCAGACGGATTTTGATCATGTCTCAAATCGGCTTTAATTTAATAGCCCAGTATTGATTAGCTAAGCTTTTGATCCATGATACTATTAGGTCGGAATAACTGTAAAACAGCGTTGTGGTTTTAGTTTATGGTTTTAGTATGAAGTTTTTTAATTTGTTTTTAAAAGTTTTTAAAATAAGTTTTTACCGGGAACAAGTACCACTTCTTATGATATAGTGTATGTTTTATATATTATTATCCTTTATAGTCCTGCAATTACTTCTGTTTCAGAGATTAGATCCAGTTGTTCTTGTTGTTGTTTTTTGTTTGTTATATCTTTATAACCACCGCCTCCACGTCAACTGTTACTTCTGGGAAGAACAATTCAAACGACCTGTTCGGCTTATACTATGTTAAAGTTTCTTTTTTTTTTTCTTTTTTTTTTTTTTTTTTTTTTTTTCATTTGTTGTCGAAAATATGATTCTCTACCCCCCTCCCCCAAAAAGAATTACTTTCATTGCTTGTTTAGATAATTTTTACCTATTTATCCAGTAAGGATTAATAATTACGGAATAAACATCATTCCGAATACATGTTTTGCTAAAACAAATAGCTAGCATCTTTCATTATTAAAGTAAATTTAATAGTAGCAGTCCCATAAACATTACTAGTTATGTACTTAGCAATGTAAACTCAGTATTTAGAGAAACGGCAAAAAATAACTGAGAGAGAGAAAGACAAAATGAGGGGTAAGACACAAACACACAACACAGAGAGAGAGAGAGAGAGAGAGAGAGAGAGAGAGAGAGAGAGAGAGAGAGAGAGAGAGAGAGAGAGAGAGAGAGAGAGAGAGATCTTATAAATATTTAATATTATAATTATTAAAAACTTAAGAAAATATTACCCTTCAGTAAAACGTCCTTCCCGGCTTAGAAATGTAAAATCCACTCTAGAATAGGTTTTAAATATCTGAAGAATGACAGTCCTTTCTGGCGCAACGACAATGACGAACAATGCCTCATTTAAAAAATACAGTGGTTTCCTGATTACCGGTTGCAAAACAAATGAATCACCTACATGAATAACTGAGCGTTGTCGAATGGCTGTAACGGTCTGCAAGACCAACCATTCGGAGATATTGCCAATCAGTTCTATATCAGCGATAGGTGCGGTTACTTGTGTAGTAACAGCCAGATCGCGTCCTAGCACATCGAACACTGGAGCACGGCGTACGTCGTAATAGCCACAAAGGCGACCGAGTTACGTAACAGCCTAAGAACTGAGCGAGTAAACCGATTATCGACATACATCTTTCCGAATTTTCTCTCACCAAAGCAGGCTAACTCAGAAGAAGAAGAAGAAAAAAAAATCAGGCAAATAGTGTTTTTATAAATTTAAAAATGTCATAGAGTACTCACCTAGATAAATGTCTCCACGTGTACTATTAAAAGTGCTGTATTTTTGCAAGAAATGAAACTGCAGAATGACTGACTCATCAGCTTTGAAACAAAAATCGATTGTTAATTTTCATAAATTATGATTCTCTTCCCAAATCAGCAAACACTGCAGGTTGTGAGCAGGAGCTGAATACAGTGGTTAAATAAGTCACAGCCCTTAACGTGATCAGGCGAGTGTAAAGTCTATTAACAACCATTGACAGGGTCTCCTTGAATAAAAAAAACCCGCCTATAATCGTATTCATTTTCATTATTGGAAAAGGCACAAAGCGATCTGGTCCGATTTTTCACGCATTAGAAAAGAACATATATACAGCTTACTGATTTATATATTTTCAGATACATACATATCTATTCAAATAAAAAAAATAATTAGCCTGATATATTAAATGCTGTTGTGTGAGCTTTCGTTCACAGAAAAGCAAATGATTACGAAGCTTTGAAGTAAAAAGTAAAAACAGCCTTATAGTTTCATTAATTTAAATTCGATCCTGTCAAAAACACCGTGATCCAAAAGAGGCTAATAAATTATAATGTGTATTAAACTAAATCCTTGTTACTAGTATAATTATTTAGTTTGGTAATCAAAGATTTCTCGGTGAGAAATCACAGATAATTAAATAGGTAGATAAACTTTTAACATGCTAATACCAACAGATTCTCTTCAGACACTGTTTACCGGGAAAAACAAAAAACCAGCAGACCGTTATAAGCACTGTACTCGGTCATTCAAGGCTTTGAAAGGTAATCCAACCTAAAAACCAAATACAAATTATCAAGCATGAAATCGTAATTCATCTCTTTCTGACAACGAAAGAATTTTAACAGGTTGTATGTTTATTTAGATTGTAAAGCGATATATGTACTAAATAAAAGACTACTGCAGTGGTAATGAGTGTTCTTGTATTATTATTATTCTGACACTGAACAGGAAATTCGACTATACTGATCGTAACTGTAAAAAGCTATAAATTAGATCTTAAGGTAAAA
Source organism: Chrysomallon squamiferum (assembly GCA_012295275.1). NCBI lineage: Eukaryota > Metazoa > Mollusca > Gastropoda > Neomphalida > Peltospiridae > Chrysomallon > Chrysomallon squamiferum. The sequence continues at coordinate 37,039,580 of CM022670.1, read as the reverse complement.
CCGTTCATTCGTATTGTTCGCGATATCATATTAACTGTGTCATCAGAATAAGAAATATATTGCAAAAAGAAAACTGTTAATCTACATGCATAATAATCAAAGGTTCTATAAAAGAACGAGTTTAGTGAAAATGCCATTTTTAAAATTTTCTTTTGATTAATTTGTAAAGCAGAATCATAATGTCCCTGTGAAAGTGGTTAATGTAAAAATTGTCTTTCGGTGGATTATATCTTAAATTTGTATAATTTCAGCTAAAGACTCTTTTTTAAATAAATAATACTCAGAAACTAAATACAAGAAAGAAAACAGCCTAAATTTTGTTTTAAAATCCAAATAAGTATCCTTGTCTATCTTAAATTTAAATATATCTTAATTACAAATGACAAATACATTTTGAGTATTTCTAAGGTAGTTTGTTTCCAATATTAATGTTCATTGTTATACTAGTGAAATCGTTTATGCTAATTCTGGTTAACGCAACCCAACATTAATTTGTATCTTATTATCACAAAATGATCAAATTAACGTTGGAAAGCAACACAATCCAACATACGAGTACTTATTCATGTTTCTAACACATGCTAGAAGTGATGTGAGCTAACAGACTCAACACTCTATATATGTTTATCCATCATTAGTACTCATTACATCTCTGATTTATACAAACATCTCTGAACCTCGAATAGCAGTTGATCGGAAGTAAACAACGACATGACGTCACTTCTTTGTTGCTCTGTTCACAAAAGTTACTTTACGGTAATCTCTAAGAGATAATATTTCTGTGGTTTGTAAGGAAACAGTTGAATAATGTATTTAAATCGCTATTTTTGTTAAGAACTTCTGGTTAATTTATTATACTTGAATGCATGTTATTTCCTATAACAGTGGTATTCAACGATCTCAATGTTCAACAAATATTTAATAAATCATAAATAGTAATGTTTTTCATTTTTCTGATAATTTTCTATACTGAATATTCTGAATGTCAATATGCTGACAATTTTCCCGGGTTTTGCGTTGGAAATGCAAAAAATAATATTTCATCGATTATTTCACGTCTGCTGAAATTGGACCCGTTTAAGGGGCGTTCTCACAATACAAAATGCTGCAACATGTCGCATAGGAATAAACCGCAGACTAAGAAGATATAAATCGTAAATTGTTAGCACATGTTTAATCGCACTGTGCAAACGTACCTTTATTCATTGCATTATCCCACGTTAGGCATGCATATTTTGTAGGGTTTGTTAAAATTAAAATAAAAATGCCATTTTAAAATTAAAATTAAAATAGCATCTAATGATCTAGTATAATAAAAAAAAAAAAAAAACATTTTTATAATTTTTGTTTTTCGTTTAATATATCGTTTTCAAACAAAAAGCGTTAAGTAATAAATTAAGATTTCTACAAAATCCAAAATGTTTATTTTGCTTTATGTACATCATTACATGTCATAATGGTGAAGAATGCCTTTCTTCCAAAATAAGGAACATAATGATAATAATGTTTTCACAAAGGTGATTGGGGTGACGCAAATGTATCATTATAAACACAGAATGGGAATGGTAGTCTCTGTATAGTAGAAATTATTTCACAATTAGTAGCCGGAATTTTCTTATGACACACTTCAAAAGTTTCAAACGTTTCGTTGGCGTAACTATCACAGAAAGAAGAACTTTGTTATCAGTAGAAAATAAACACATGAAATTCAGTCTGGCAGTTAGAGGCAGACACTTCCCTGAGATATAAAGCAGAATCCAAATTAATGTCCAGTCTGTATTTTCAAAAATCCACCTGCTTGGTATAAACATAGACAATCATGTTTTAAAAAAAAAAATAATAATAATAACCAAAAAACAATTTAAAAAAAAAAACAACCAAAGGAACAAAAAAAAAAAAAAAAACCCCAACAAAACATTTAAAACAATACATCACATATTCATTAAGACATTAAAAAAAAAAAAGAAAAAAAAACAACAACAACATAAAAACATAATGGAAGATAATAAACTGTCCATTTACAGTGAAATCACTGAACCGTTTTGGTTCTTAATTTACTGATTAAAATTATCAAAATGAAAATAAAAATAATAATGGAAAACAATAAAAATAATAACAATTCCACCTAATCCAGGTCTTCTACCTTTTATGGAATAATTAATTTAACATAAGGCAAATTCTTAAAATAGGGTTTCCTGCCATTACTTGTTGCTCTTCAGAGATATGTTTGACTGTTGAGCTAGTAGCAGTCTGAATGTCACTGTCACATTGGTGATAAGAAAATCAAAGCTGAAAATAATAATAAAAAAAAAAACCAACAACAAAAGAACATCTTCTTTGTCTAATCCAATTACTTCAGGACAAACTTTTGCTCTTATGCGAATACGTTTAATTATGCAATGTTTGTCATTCTGGTAAGACTTACAATCTATCTTCAGGATCACAAAAGCATTATTAGTTTTGACAATAAGAAATGTGTTTGATCCTGAAATTTGCATAGGTTTTGTTTGCTGACCAGCAGCAAAACAGTAGTTTGAAACTGTTTTCACTGATGATGCAGAATTTCAATTCAAAACCACACAGTTTTGATTCTCTAGAGAATCTTTGTCAACATCAGCTATCTTTTGTACTGAGCTGTTATTGGTAATCACTTCAGTTCTAACAGGCACTTTGGAAAGACAGTTTACAGCATTTGCACAACGAGACACTTTCTGGATCTCTTCTGAACTGTCCATAGGACGCCTCTGAGCTAAAACTTTCTGTTGCCTGTCAAAATTCTGATTAATGTCACTCAACAGCATCTTGGCTAACTCTGGGGAACACTTTGCTTTCAACAGTCTCTGACTGGTAGGATCATCTAAAAGTCTCTGGTAGCGTGGTCTTTCTGTCAACTGTTTGCTAAGCTGGCACCCAGGCAGATCTGAGTCTTGAAATTTTCCTGAAAGAGTGTTAAGATATATAAAAGATAAAATTCCAATGACAAGATTATTTATAGAAAACTTTTGCTATCTTCCTTTTATATCCATTTTTGCTTTAGTAAAATTTTCTTACACTGAAGAATGGTTTTATGTTTACTGAAACCAAGCAAGAAATATAAAAACATTTCAGCAGAAAATGAATCATTTCAGTTTTTCACACATTTGCAAACTGTGCAAGCTGTGCAAGCTGTGCAAGCTGTGCAAATTATTAATAAAAATGTTTTAAGTCACTAATAAAACTAATTCTAGGCTCAAACTCAACTGCAATTCACTAATTATTAGGACAGAGAAAAAGAAATCTGAGTATGGATATAATGAATTACGTTGTGTTTGGGCCTGGCTTCGCAGGCATTTGCCTTGCAGTGAAGTGCTGCAGCCTGTAAGTTCATGCTGAACCAATAGATGGGCAGAAGAATTACCTGCAGATGACACTGCCTGCAATTTCAATAAAATCACAGTGTTTACAGGGAATTCATTATAATTTAGAATAGAAAATATATACTGTATATATATATATATATATATATATATATACCTTCATTTAGCAGCTACATAAAGTAAATAATAATCTCTTTCCTTTTCTAACAAGTTAATAACCATCTATCCTATATCAAACTTTTGGGAAAGTGAATTTCGTGTAAATTTGAGTCCACTGAATTTTTGAAAAATAAAAATGAAAATAAAAACAACAGAAAAAAAAGAAGACTAGTGAATTAAGGACACAAATCTTACATTAAGTTGTCTGTAATTCATGCAAAAAGAAATCATCACATTAAAGTGTCTACATGCACACAAATATGAATGTTCTGCACTTTCAGACTCAAATATTTAAACTTTTCAAAAACGTTTAACACAAAATTATCAAACGTTAAAAAATATATTGAGCTAATCAATGACATTTGTTTTAAATAATAACAATAACCGTACCTCTTTACTTTCAAAACTGTCTTCACAGTTCATCTGCATAGATATTCTTTCACAGCAGTCATCCAATGATTCATTCGTCACTGACATAGAATTCTCACTCTCACTATCTTCAGGAAACGGAAATCCAGCTACTTTATTCACTATCAAATCATAGAGTTTATGTGAAGAAGAATTAATGTGTGTTTTAGCTTTCTTTGTAACACTGCAACCTTCAGCATCAGTTTCTGAAAGTCTTTTTACACTTGCCTCCAATTCCTGTACATCAGTTGTGAGCAAGTGAGGACTGTCTTTGATATCTACATTTTCTACACCTGGTTGAACTGTATCAGAGGTAGTTGTGTTTTCTGAAATAATTGTTTCTTTATTCTGTTCTTTGCAGGCATCACTTAAAGGCAAGGAAACAGTAGATGATACATCCATTTTTTCATTATCATCATTTACCAGTTGTACAGGCTCATTATTAAGATCTTGCATTTTCTTACAATCCAAATTTTCTCTGTTGTCTATGCTGCATGCATTACGATCAGTTTTCTGTTCATTTGCAGTATTTTCCTGAACAATGGAAATGTTAGGCTTAACAGTAGAAATATTATTATCAGCTGCAACTGACAGCTTTGATGTTTCATGATCTTCAGTTTTGGCAGTGCTCTGCAGTTTGTTGTCTGTTAGGAGCAGAACTGCCAAAGCACTCTGGCCAGGTTCCTCAACAGATTTATCTGAAATAGTTGGACAGATTTCTGAACTACCCACAGCTGCTACCTGAGCAATGGTGTCTACATAACCATCTATCATCTCTTTTGTTATCATAGGTCTTTTCCTTTTCACTTTTTCCTTTTTGTCTTTTTTATCTTCAAGAGGGCAAGTATTCAAAATGACAATCTGATTAGTGCTTTCAATTACAATTTCTTGGCATTTCTTTTTCTTCAGTTTTGATTTCTTTGATGGCATGCTGTTTTTCTGAGAAGTCTCTTCTTTGTTTGATGAATTATTATGATTTGATTCTGCAGGATTTTTCTGATTTGTTTTATCCTTTATTTCAGATGTCTCTGAGGTCTTACTTTTGACACCATCAAGTGATAACACAGTGTTTTTATCATCTTTGAATGTAACTGGAATGGCAATATACTCATTAGTCTGAGAATTCGATGAAGGAACAATGGCACTGCCACCATTTGTAGAAACCAGCTGGTAGAAAGTTTTTGATGAATCCTGCCCACCTGGAATAGTTACGAATTTGAGATCAGTAAACTTTGTAAATGGACCAAGTAAGTGGCCCCCTTTTAATGGTGCTGGAAGCAGAAGAGGTTTTGTACACGCCTGAACATTTTGAGGTTGTTTTGTAGATATACTTGAGGCAGTGATGGTGGTGTCACTGGACGAAGCAGGTGTCAGACACTTCTTTTCAACAAGTGAACCATTTTCTATGGAGTATGACAGGAATGATTTGTCAGTGTCACAGTGCTTATCTTTTACTACATTATCAGAAGTGTTTTTAGAGATTTTTATTTTATTTCCTTCATTACCCACAACCACAGAATCATGTGCACTGACTTTTTGGAATTCAGAAATCTCATCAGTTGATTTATGTTTCCGTTTCTTCTTATTAGACACTTGAGTCCTGCTAGGATTTTTCCCACATAAAGTGTCACTGTAACAGGGTAAGAGAGGTTTCATAGCACCAGTCTCTGCATTTTCAATGACAATCTGACAATCCACATCAGTTGGTTCTTTTTTTTTCTTTTTTCTTGTTGACAAGCCTTTCTGGTTGATGGCTGTGTCATTCTTCATCTGTGATTCATCAGGAGAAGTATCTGCAGTAGAATAATGAGTAATTTGGAGTTTACTTAGTCCTGAAATCCCAAAATTATTTTCAGTTTTTGATGATGACAGGTAGTTTTTTCCAGTGGTCATTTGTGAATTAGTTACTGGAGTACTTGGTAACAATATTCTACTTTGCGTGCTTGCAGTTTCTGAAACAGTTGAAGCACAAGATAAAATTTTAATGGAAGCTGAAGGATCTATGGGCCTCTGGTTCACCTTATTAAAAATTCTATTTGAAGCTGAATCACAGGCTATTTTTGGATTGGCACATTTAGATTTCTGTAATTGTTGCTTCATCAGTGAGTTCTTTTCTAAAAACGCTCTCATGTGTAATAGATCAGTAGGATCTGATTTTCTGGTTACTTTTACACGAATTGAAAACATGGTTTTTGGCAGTTTCTCTCTTAGTTCTTGTGGGATGTTAGCCGGCTTGTCTGCCTTTGGTAGAATTTCTACACAGTAATCACTGACAATCATCTTCTTAGGATTTGGATACACTCCTCTGTTTAGACACTGAGCCACCCTGCTTAGAACCTGAGATTTGGCATTATCCCAGTTGCAGTTAGCAATAAACTCCAGTAATTTTATTTCATCTTCTTCTTGAATGTCATCATCTATAACCTCTGGTTTTGGTTTTGGATTAGCTTTTAAACAAACCATCTGTGTATGCCACTGCAAAACTTTCCTCTCAAGTAATGGATCTCTCATACATGACCTGATGGCTGGATTAGAATACATTTGTTTCTGCAGATGTCGACGTTTATACATGAGATTTTTCATTTTCAATTCATTTCTCTTCTGTTTTAGATCTTCAGTAAGCTTCTGCATCTTTTTTATCACACTACTCTTCCAGATATGAGGAGTAATGTCAATCTTGTCATCATCTTTTGGCTGACTGCATAAGAGATTAAAATGAATTATGTAAAAACAAAAAGGATCTATCTATTTAAAATAATATAATAATAAATATAATAATAATAATGAATATAAACAAGAACAAAATAGGAAATGTTCATTTAAAAATCATTTAACAAACAGTTCAAAGTAGCATTTAGTACACATAATTTTTTTAATAAATTTTAGCGTTCAAATGAAATTTATCACAAAAAAGCATGGTTTTATCTTTACATTAAAAAACCCCAATAAAACATTTTCATATATTTACAAAAATTATAATTTACAAAAAAGATAGAGCATATTTTAAAAAGAATGATACATGTCAAAAGTTAAGAAAACATGACACTCTGATTAGTTTAGGTAACAAACCTGTTTGTACTTGAATCATTACTGGGTGTTACTGATACTGATGTTTCATCGTCACTAATAAGTATGGGTTCGACAGATGACTGAAAAACAAGCATTTGTCAGCATTTATTTTCTATTTACTTTACAATCACATGAACAGCAAAACCCTTTGTAATCAACTTTAACCAGCTCTGTATTATCAAAAAACAAAGGCAGCCAAAAGCAATATAATTAGTTGCAGTGCTGAATGTAGCAGGCAGTTGCAAGTGTTTCATTTATTGTTAAACCACACTTTTGAAAAAATCTAATATAATACCTATTATGATGAATACATTAATATTTTTTTATGCAGTTTAACCCCAAAACCAAAAAACACACCAGAGTATAATAATGTTACATTAAAATACACATCATATTTATGTAACAGAATGTATGCTGCAAAGAAATGTTTCATGTAGATTTTAAAATGTAAACTGATTATTATACACATATGTAATGGGTGTATATATTGTTAAATGTTTATTCAAGCATGCAAACACATCCACACAAACACCACACCAACACAGAGAGAATGAGACAAATAATATAATATTAAAAGCTACCTCAGATATTTTGTTTTGACCAGAAATTAATTCAGTTTTGATCTGTGGACTTGCCAAGGCAGGTCTAATATCTTCTTCAGATGTCTTTGTTGTACTGGAGGGTAACTCTTTGAGATCAGCAGCTATTTCTTTTAGATCATCAGTTACACACTTGATGTTCTGCGACTGAAGAAATTATGTAAAAAAAGAAATTTATCAAAGGATCTTCAGTGTTACAGATGATACCGCTATTAAAATGACACACTAAGATTTTTTTTTCTAACAGATAAAATTTGTAATACACATGTACTCTGCATTTACATCATTTAATAATCATAACAAAAAAATCCATTAACTATTTCTGTGAAGTTTAAAAAAAAAAAAAATAATTATAGTACATGTGAAAATATAAAGTTAATTATTTTAATGGTCTGATAATCATTAAAAGTGAATTAACGTTTTGGAGTGTTTGATTTAAGTAAGTTCAGTTTCATGATAGAATGAACGGAAATATGAATCTCCAGTATCTCTAACAGTTTGTTAATATTTATTATATGTGGTTACACTTCCAGTAAACAATGAATATCAATATTCTAAAATAACAGTGAACAACATTCTTTCATCCAAAATTGGAAACTATATTTTTACAGGGGCAGTTACTCCATCAAAGGTCAGAAAACGAAAAACAGAACACAAAACATGATGGATTCAAAAAGGGTGAAGCAAACAAAACCAAAAAATAAAAATGAAAGAAAGATGGCACCAATTTACAAGACATAACCAACCAGATGATGATAAAGATAAAATAAAATAATTTAAAAAAATATATGTAAAAAAAAAAGAAGAAAAAAATGAAAATATTGGATTTTGTTACTGTGATGGATTAGTTTATGCTGACCTTTCTTCTCGATGGTTTTGACGACTTAGTTTGGTTAACAGGTGATTTAGTTTTGCTTTTAGAATTTGATAAAGCTGTTGAGTCAGGTAAATGTTGCTCATCAACAGACTTTCTGTTACTGGAAGATACCTGGCCCACTTCGTGATGTGTTGTATCACTTACTACATTGTGTCCTGATGTCACTGGTTCTGCTGACTTTAATGATGTTTTAGATTCGTGTGTTTCATAATCTTCTTTTGCCTTAAATTGATAAAAAAAAAAATTCAATAATAATAATAATCAGAATATTTATTTAATGACACCCTAATTTGTTAAAATTATAGAATATAATCAGATACCTAGACGTGAAATTTTGTGCAAAAATGTTTAAGCATAATCTCTTTGATTATAAACAAATGTATATTTTTTTAACATTCACCTTTCTTTAGATAAATAAAAATATACCACAGATTTTCATAAACTGTCATGAATAAATCTAAACAGAAATAATAACTGTACATTGAGGAAGAATGATGCCATGACTTACTGTACTTCACACCAGCCTGTAAGATACAAACCCATTTAACTGCCAAACGTAGAGTAAGGACAGAATAATCTTGTATTTTCATCAATATAGAATTAAATGAGTAAGTTATATTCTATCTTAAATAACTTAGACTAACATAGTGAATGTTGTTTCTGCCGTAACATGCAAAACTGATATTCAGTAGAACTGATTCTCAAGTCATTTTAAACAACATATACAACAATCCAAAACTGAAGTAAATCTATCAAAGCATACCCTTCGTTTTCTCTCACCAGCCTCCCAGTAAATCTCACTCATTTCATACAGCATCATGGCTTTCCTTGTTACGGCATCAAGGTTCTTCGATGTGCGATGCATCTGTTCCCTACGAGGTAAATTTCCAAACCGATCTCCCCTAGGCTGACGAGTTTTTTTCTTAATGTCCTCGATGGGGGGTGATAATTTCTCCACACTTTCACATTCAGGTTTATACTCGGGGTCAACGTCTGTCCTCTTCTTTTTAGTGATCTTTTTCTTTTCAGGCGTCCTCTGAGAATTTTTCTTGTAAGATGATTCCAGTTTGTCGATGTTTGGTGGTAAATCTTCAAAGCTGTCTTCATCTCCATCATCTGATAAAACAGTAGCTTCATCTGAAATTTTTGAAAATGAAGATAAGAAGATAAATTTCTGAGGACTTAAAAAAAAGATGAATTAAAAAAAATGCATTTTTTATATCAAATGTATTTGGAGAGAAAAGTATAGTTAAAATTCTAAAACAGAAAAATAAAATAAAATAAAATAACATAACATAACATAACATAACATAACATAACATAACATAACATAACATAACATAACATAACAAAATAAAATTTAAAAAATAAACAAATACATTTTTTTAAAAATTAAAAAAAATTAAACTTCTGATTTATGTTTATCTGGAGAATTAGTTAAAATACATAATTTTAATTTATTTAATAACCATTAATAACAATCACTATTAAATAAATCACAAAATCATCATCCTTGATTATAAGACAGTAACAAAGTAGTGAGACTGAATTCAGATAACAGTAAACAACAATAAAATAGGTTGTATTTTTTTCATCTTAAGCTGATTTTTCTACCAACCTAATTGTCAACTTTGTCATGGATGAGTGATCTTCACCTACGTCAACTAAATCGTGTAACGTTTAACATCAGGACATGAGGTAGACTTACTCATATCTTTAAACTAAATACTGGCAGATAGTGACATTACATGTAGTAACATTAACCGTGCGATAAAAATACAGCAAGCATGAATATAGATAGCTAAATAACTCATCAACAACCAGTGACTGGAAGATGTTTACTGAAAATGTAAGCTTGCATCATTTTTTTATTAGGATTTCAGTGTGCATTCTGACCAATACAGTTTTCAGTATACTCATTTTTCTAACTTAGAAGCCTGAGATATAACTACTAACTAATCGTATAAATAACAATAATTTTTTTTTTTTTTTTTGCTGTTCACAAGTTAAAAAGAAAACAATTAAGCAAATAAGGTGAATCAGGAAAAGGGAATGTTTGATTTAAATGAGATCAAACCAGGCTGTTGAGGCAAACTATGTTAATGTATTGTTAAATAAAAACTAGTCCACTTCCAACTGATTCATTAAATGTCAAAACACCACTGCTATATGTTCCAACCTGTTAACTGTAGGGTAGAAATATTTTCTCTCTGTCTGCCGACACAAACATTCTTACACTCTTGTCTATTGTATCTACTCTTGCCTGTATAAATTTTCTGGCTGTTTAGACTGTCACAGATACAACCCAAGCGACAATACTCTTTGTCACACAGTCTTGTGAAATGTGGCTGAACATCGATTTCCTCCTGCTCCTCTGCTGAGCTACACAGATGACAGATACACCCGTAACGACATCCTGCAAGAAAAATAATAACTAACCGTAAAACATATCACATTCTTTTAACACAACTTTCACATTTCCAGGTTTTTCACGATCTTTTCTAAAACCCAGTCTACAACAGGGAAGTATTTCCACTGATGTATAAAAAATAAAGAACCTGAAGCACACTGCTCTCACTAGATTTATGAATCAGTCACAGCTGATTTTATACAGCATACATCAAAGATGAAGAAAATACCATCTTTTTATCCTGTTTGGCCAGTTTTATAATAGTTGATAAATAATGGATGATGGATACAAGACAAATTCTTTTTAGTTGCTGTCTAAGCTCTTTGACTGCCATCATTAAACATTCCACAACAAATATATGTTTGCTAACATCAAGTATACCATATAATCCACAGAATTATGAAAACATATTTAGTCTGAAATAATGTCATTAAATAATTATTTTAGAAACATTTTAAAACACAATAAATCATTCCTTTAGTACCAGTCCTGCATTCTTGCATTTCTTTATTTTCAAAAGATTACTTAAATTTAAAATGTAATTCCATAAATGGCAAAGTTTAAATTGTTTTACTAACAAACTAACAACAACTGTTGATTTTAATTACATTTTGTAGATAACAAAGTAAACAGATCAACAGTTCAGAAATGTAAATCTCATTTTTGGAGAAAATTGTTTTCAATAAATATTCAAATTAACATAATATATTAATAATTAAATTTTCTTTAAGCATTTTTTGACAATTGATAGTTTAATTTAAAAAACGTCAGCTTGCATGAATACTGCCAAGCTTCTGTTATAGCCAGCAGGTTAAGAATATATAGACAACTGTCATACATACAAATGTTGTTCAGCTGCCTCCAGTAAGTTCAATATTTCATAGAAGATTAATAAATAGTGTATAAACAAGTCTCATTTCTACAGCTTAAATCATTCAGGACTTGATAAATCTACATAACTGGTGACTGAAGATGATTGGAAATTATTCAGACCCAACCAAGTTAAACACTTGTTACTTCCTGGACCTTTCAATTTTCCTCCTACATATTTAATTTTTGATGGGAAATGACATTAATGTTAATTGTTACTTGAATGTAAAGGCCATCCAACTCTGAGTGGGATCATCATGTAGCAGCAACATGATCTAACATGCTTGCCAAATATTTGCTGAATTTATCAAGTCCTGGCAAATTTATGAGAAAATTATTGCTAATACAACTGTATCAACAACAAATAAATTTGAAAATAAGGTGACCTAGCACAGAATGTTATGAAGAATGAAGCCCTATTTGAATTAATTTTAATGAATATAATTATAGGATATTAAAAAAAAAAAAAAAAAATTGTGAGTTTCTAGATGTAATTTAAACAGAACATTTTACTTTTTAAATTGTTAAATTTATGGCTTTAAATGTTTATATTTTTGAAATAAAAATATAAACAAGAACAAAACAAAAAATACGCCAACAAAAGTTTTAAATAGGTCAGTTTGAGCCATAATTAGTTTGGCTGATACTTACTTGTAGCACAACTTTTGGATGTGTGCCCTGCAAATCCAATAAGAAATTGTTAAGTTAGAAGGAAGAACAGACAGTACAGACAGACAGACACTGTGGTGTGGGACCCTGAACTCACAACAAAATTTATTCGTTATTTGCCAGAAATGTATTTTAAATTTTGAAAAGTAATGTTATTTCAGTTGTTAATGATTCCATTCAGTATCTTTGTTAATGAAGAAGCATTTAAGGATGATGGAAACAAAACAAAACATATATTTTAACCCAAAAAAAATAATTAAAAAAATAACCCAGAGCCTTGCAGTATTTGGAAAGCCAAATAAAATAAATATTTTTAATACAAGTACTGAGGTAAAATAAAACACAATTAAAAGCAAAAACATGCTAACCCATACATTCAAGCTACAAATTAACAATTTAGGATTTAAATCTATTAACAGAGATCTTTATGACTATTGATATAATTACTGTCAACTACTATTATACTTTAAACTGAAACATTTATATAAAATTCATTTATATAAGTTTGTACAGTTACATAAATAATTAATATAATGTTAAGCCAAAACCAAAAAGGTAACATGAAATTATTACTGGTCATTCATTGTTAAATGGTATCCCATACATTTAGGTCAATTAATCTAACAGCTAAGCAACTAAGCATCAGATGATGTTATGAAAGAACCAAACTGAATGTTCAGAAATAAAATGACTTAATTAGTAAACATTAAATTTATATAATAAAAATAATAAGACTCAAACCTGGCTTATCGCATTCCTTTGAATGATCTTGACTTCGATTTCGATACATATCATCAGCAGAATCGATGGTTTCCTTGGAGCAATCAGCAGAGACATTTTCAGTTCCAGAAGTATCATCACTTTGTAAAATTACAGAATCTCGTGTAGAATGATCCGGTTGTATTTCTTCTATACACAAGGCTTTTACTGCTTCCCTCACTGATACTTTGCTAAGGACCACAAAAGGAATAAATTTCTGGGTTTTCTTTTTCTTTGGAAGTTCAGAAACATCGGACGACACACAAGTTTCAGCACTGTCTGACAAGATTCCATGTGCATCTTGCAAATCACTTTTCTTCTGCCTGTTTCTAACACGACCTCCCAGCTTTTTGAGAATCTCTTCATCCTTATCATCCCAGTTAAACTGGCTGACAAAATCTTTCCTTATGTTTGCAGACTTGACTACTCCAAGTCTTTTGAACTCTGATGCATCTTCTAAAGCATGGTCAGATTCATATATGTATTCACAGTCACTTCCTCTGGATGAATGTCCAGATGAAAGAACAGTGTCTTCATTATCATCTTCAGTCATATTAGTAATATCTTGAGAATCATCAAATTTGTTAAAAAAGTTTTCAAAATCTCGATTCTCATAATCTCTGGTTGAACGTTTTCGGTTTGTAAAAATAACATTCTTGCGCCGTTTTTTCTTTATTTCTATCCCCAGAGCCTTGATGTCATCTGCTTTCATGTTACGTAATAACCGAGCTTCTGTTCTCCAGTGAATCTTCCCAGATGCATACAAATTCAATCCAACATCACTTTTAAAATGATCTTTAGTACTAAACCTTTTTTTCCATCCTTTAATCTTTGTAACATCTGAGGTTTTACTTGGCAATTTATTAGTGAAATTATTAACAACGGCCTGAAAATTATTACTTCTCAAAATGTTCAATTCCCTCCTTAATAGTCGTCTATATTTTTTCCATTTCATGTGTTTGCCACGCAAATTACGAAGAACTGGTGACCTCTCATAAGGTTTATTCTCCTTTCGTTGCAATTCAAAAGCTTTATACCTTGATATTCCCCAGAAATAATTAGAATCTTTGTCCCAGTGATTCTTTTTTTCCACAGCAATATGAGCTCTTAAAGCTTCTTCATTGGCAAAGGAGAGAAAAAGGACACCTTCTATTTCATCAAAATCAGGCTCAAATGCTACCATGCTGTTCTCATCAATTTCCTGATTTTCTGAAATATCAGTCATTTTCGTATATTCATCTATCTTCTCCTGTTTTAATGATTCACTTTTAGCCTTTGACAAAAAGCTATCAAGGTCATCACTTATAAAAGCTGATCTTTTATCAGCAGTGCTCTTTTCTGGTTTGCATAAAACATCCAGAGGTGATGGCTCAGCCATAACAGGATCACCCCATTTGTGTATGTTTGCCTTTGTACTGACCTCATCCTCCTTTTTAATTTCCTGTTTCACATCTTCATCAATCTCATTGCTTGTCTCTTGATCAGGACTAGAATGAAGAGAACTTTCAAAGGATTCATGGCATAATTCAGAAATATTTTTACAACATGAAATGTCACTAATATTCTCTGTTTTAATTGGTTTCAATTCCTGTTTTAATTCTGCATTACAGTTCTTTTCGATTACTTTAATACTTTTATCACATGATGCAGAATTATTATCATCCTTTCTAGAATCGTCAACCATTTTCTTTAAATTATTTTCTGTTTCAAAAGAATCAGTTTCCAGCTTATCACATTCAGAGTTGCTGCATTCATTCTGAGGTAATGTACTTCTTGGACTCTTCAGAGCACACTGATCCTTTGTCAAAGCATTGTCAGGGTTGAGAGAATCTTGTGAAACTGAATTCTCACGTGGTGCTTCTTCTGATGAAGAGTGGACTTCCAATGATAATTCCTCAGAATTCTCTTCATCAACCCTATCACTATTGTTCAGTGATATGGAAGACGATGAGTCTTCATGTGAGTCATGAGGCTCATTCAGAAAATCAAGAGAACTTGGAGAGTCTTGTAGACGATTACCTACCCGAGATATTAGATCTAGTAAGTTGCTGCCTGACTTCTGATTTTCACTACTATTGCAAGCACTAGTTTTCAACTTATCTGAATCTTTGATAGATTTGTTTCTGAGACAGGTTAACTTAGTATTAGTTTCTTTTTTCAAATTTGAAGTGTCTTGAGTATATGATGTTTCGTTTTTTGGCCCAATATCACAGTTTTGCCAAACACACTGATTTGAAAGCTCGGGGGTATATACAGAATCTACATTTACCTGTGATTCCTCTGAATTGGAACCAATGTTTTTACTAGACATTTTCTTCCTACATCTACCAGACTGTATTTTATTCTCTCCAGACTGTGATTCCATTTTTTTGTCTGATTTCATATTTGTTGACATCTTATCGGTAAGTGAATTAACCTGATCTGAACATTTATCGATTTTATTTTCAGACGTACCATCATTTCTTTGTTCTGATAAAACAGTGCCATAATTTACCGCTCTAGTTCTGGAGCTCTTACAACCTGCATGCAAAGGTCTACTGTCACTTCTTGGACTAATGGAACGATTTCTCACAGTTTTCTCAATACCTTGCCCAGTATCACCTTTTGAGTCCTTTTCAGCTCTAAGGCAATAATTACTTGTATTGTTTGCAGATGTATTGGTTTTCTGATTTGAAACACACCCACTAGCTTCAGGACTACCAGAATACCTGCTGCAATTCCCACTATCACCATGTTTTGGACTTCCTTTCAACTCTGCCTTTCCAGGACATTTGGTTGAAGAACAAACATCTCCAGTACCAAAAGAAGATTGATTAGTTTTCAGCCTTTCACCAGACAGTCTTGATTTTGAACACCTGGGATTTTGTTTTATTTCACTTTCAAACTGATCAAATATATTCTTTTGCACCCGTTTTGTCTTTATTTTATGAGGTGATTTTATTAACTGATTTGGAGTAGAGTCTTCTTGCAATGAATTAGTTACTTTTTCAGACCTTCTTTGGGATGAATTTTTAGGTGTATTTTGTTCAGTCACATCTGACACTGAAAGACTGTTTGGAGTTCTCAACACATCTTTTATACACACAAGTGCAACAGGAAGTTTTTCTGACTTGGGCAGTGTTAGCACAGCTTCATGTACACTTGGAAAGACTTTCAGACAAAACGATTCATCATCATTTGTGTTCGTTATCAAATGTTGATGGAAAGAGGAGTCTGAAAATAATCAAAAATTGTTTTTTGTTATCAAGATTCAATAGAATATAATTGAAATTTATTATACCAAAAACTTTATAAAGTATCAGCTACCTGTTTCAATAATAAATTCCATTGCTATGTTTATATATAAATACCAGAAACCTAAAATATCAATTACACTATCACAATACTAAATTTTGATTATTTGTAAAAGATGGTAAGTAGGTCTATTTTATGTAAAAGTTCCTTTAATTCTTACCCCAAAACAAACACAAATTTTTAGCAGTATCTGTATTAGAGCCCCAGACTTTTGACTTTCTGCTGATAAATTTGTCTATGTTATAAAATTACACAAATGACCTTGACCTTATTTGGTATATTTCTGATAGAAGATTCTAATAACATTAATTGATCATTTGAAATGGACTTCAAGATTTTTAACCAGACAAATATTATATTATAGATTAGGCATATAAAGAGATAAATCATATTGGTTATGTTCCATTTAAAATTAAGATTCTTACTTTCTGAAAATGATTTCCTGGCTCTTTGCTTTTTTGCAAAGACAGGCCTGGATATGGATTTTCTCGCTGTATTTTTAGGTGTACTAGTTGATATGGGCAAGATTGGACTGTTGCACAATGTTTCAGAAGTACTAGATGTTTTATGGGGACTGTTCATCAAAGCAGCTATAATCTGCTCTGCTTCAGCCTGTTTATCACAATTTGTTGACTTCCTTGCTGTCAGCTTCAACTGTCTGACACTGCCAAGTGTCGGTGATAAAGATGAATCCAGTGGCCTTCGTTTTAATGATTTCTGATCTAAGTAGCTTGAGGACGAGGTAACCGTTTCAATTTTTTCATTTGGACCCTTGTTGGATGTATTCTTTTGTTTTGGATCAAATGATTTCTGTAAATCTCTTTGCGCGTAATCAGTTTTCTTTGCTGTTGGACTCGTGGCATGAATTTCAGTTTTATCCTGAGCACCAGCTCGACGGTTATGACTCACTGGATCCCATGACTGTGGAGGGTCAATTATCCCAGCTGCTTCCCGCATCAAACCATGTCGACGCTGTTTTTTCGCTGCATTCAGCAGAACCTGTCGTTTTGTCCTAGCCATTATACTTCTGAAAGCAACCAAAATACTACCGTGATATTTTAAGGAACAAAATAAATATCCAATAAATGTTGTAGTTTTGGAACATCTTGTAATTAAATAAACACTTTGACACGATCTCTGGTATTATTTATTACTTTGGCAATGTTTAGTCCAAATGGATCCATTACTTCAAAGAAATGATTCCAAATTCTTTATTTGCTAATGGAATTTAAGAAAATAGGTAATTTATCATTTAAACATGGCTTAATATATAAATCATTTGTAAATGTATTTTATTTTTTACTAGGTCAGAGAAAAGTATATATAATTAAGTATACTTTTAACAATCACAGAAAAAAATCACTCAAGTCAAGGCTCAAAATGAATATGAAAATCAATAACAGATTAATTAAGTGTAGTTTTTTTTAATAGTTATACTTGTACCATTGATTACATGCAAAGTAACTTCAAATAGTAATCAATGTGACTACTGAAGGACAAATCAAGGTCAAGTAACTAATGGCATATTCAAACAGAATTTGTTGGTCTTAAGAAGTATTTTTGGTAATTTTGCTTATAGGCAGCATTTTGTATTTTCATCAGCAACAGAAAGATAACATAAAAATAATTCAACCCAGTGCCAGACCATTAAACATTTGTACTTACAACCATTCATTCTCTTTCAGTAATCCTTTGATATATTTTGTTTCATATTCAGTTACAGAAACAGACACACAAAAAAATGATATGATAGGGCAGTACATACCAAGGCTTTTTGCTAGATAAGACAGAACTGAATTGTATATATGAGTATTATAAAAATATTGGGGGGTTTCAGGGGGTTTGTTGTTGTTGGTGTTTTTTGGGGGGAATTTGCTGTTGTTTGTGTGGGTAATTACATCTGAAAAGAAAAAGAAGAAGCATTACCTCTTTTTATTAGAACATAAATCTTCAATACTGTTGGTTATATGGAAAGAGAAAAAGTCTCTGCATTCTAGTATCACCAAACATATTAAGTTGTGAACTCTGAAAAGACAGTTATGGAAAATTAATTTAACAAATTCCTAAAGAAGAATGTGAATAGGCATTACAGTTATGAGTTTGACAGATATACTTTTTTTTATAAAGGATGTACCTCTCTCTCTCTCTCTCTCTCTCTCTCTCTCTCTCTCTCTCTCTCTCTCTCTCTGTGTTTGTTATATTAAAAACATTTTCAATGCGTTTCAAACGTTAAAAATTACTAATAAAAAAACATTACGTAACAGTTTGGTTTTTAAAAAAGAAAATTAAAAATCATCTGGTATCGCCGTACGTTTTTAAAGAATTCGCTTTAATTTATATTATTTAATAATTTTGAAGTTTAACAAACTTCAACCAAATCACAATACCTTAAAATGTTTGACGTGTCTAAATATTTCATTAACATCAGGCCGAAAACTTACTCAAAACGAATATTTTAAAAATAATAAAATAAAAGTGTTATTATTTCTTCTTATTATTACAATTATAGTTTATCGGTAGACACTGCTCGTATTAATTAAATAAATAAATAAACTCTTACTGCAATAAATCAAAGAATCTTCATTTTCACCTTAATGAGACCACAAAGCCAGCACGCGCGCCTCTCCGTTATATAAACCCGCCGCACTCTTATTATTTGGTCTATAAGGCGGGAACTGTAGACACGCAAAGTTTTATTTATACTTAATTGTGAAAATGTCTGTCTATCTAAGTCGAAAAATTATTATACATTCTATATAACGGTATTTCTCGAAATAACGCCAGTGCGATTATTTGGTAACCATACATATAACAAACTACAGCATTCTTCGCTAAGAGTCGATCCAACACTCAGTTACACTGTAACTGTGTTTATGCTCTTATAAGCGTTAACATTCTTTAGAGGTATTCATCACACGCAGCCGAAATACGCCCCGCGTTTATTTCAGATACTTAGAATATAAACAGATGAATCAAACTTTGATAGCCGGTGAAAATCTGAATTACCACGGACAAGAATAAGACTAAAATTATTTATCAAAGTCGAACTTACTATATATCCGCCATATTGTAAAATATAAATGTGTTGCGTAGTGCAGCCTGGGAAATTGACTGGGCTTAGACTTAGCCACGTGTAGTGTCACATGACAGAAAATAACTAAGTAGGCCAGCCGATATGGACTCCTAACAACAGAAAATAAACTGTCGAAAATTCAGTTACGTTTGATGTCAGATATTAGTGTTCTTAGAACACAAAACGATGAATGAACAGCAGAAACAGACGCTGTAAATGTTAACTGCAATACATGCATTATTTTGTATATCGTTACAAATACATGAACATAGAAAAAAATGAAATAAAAAAAAATCAATAGAGATTGTTACATTATCGCACTTTTATCCCGTCAGCGATAGGCTGTCGTTTCACTGTGTGCATACATGTGTTGGTGTATGCTTTACATATATATTACTCTTTACGATCAGAAATATTTTAGAGAAAAATAAATCTCAGTAATAATAGGTGTGTTGCCGTTAACATTTATTAAACATAATGTTAATCAACCTATGTTTTAGCATACTCACGAAATTGACAGTGAACTAATGATAGCAGCTTACGCTGTTGTCTACGTACAATAAGAAATGCTAACTTCCTATATCTGCTTAAAATGGCGTCTGTACTGCAGAGTACACCAGGAGACAACTGTAGGCCTAAATTTGTACATATTGAACTTATAAAGAAAACAAATAATGAAAAGAAAAACGATTTAAGGAACGAAATTTTTATATGTTCATTAGTTATTTAACTATAAGTATTATATTCTAATAGTCTTTATTATAGGATATTTTGGATATTTAAATGAAATAGCTAATAAGGCCTATGCCATCTTAGCTAACAAAAACTAAACAAATAATTCTAATCCAAACCGTTACTTTTTATTAAATGTACCATTTAAAATACGCTCAACTAATTTGTGTATATTATATATTCATTTGTTAATTAAAGTATTAGTAAACGTATACTTTGTATCTACCTAATTCGGTCTAATTTAAAGGATGTAAGCACTGGCAGATGCCTAGAGTTTTCAGTTGTCTGCATAATTTATATAATCTTATATTTTTCCTCTTCTCCTTTTGTTGTTGTTGTTGTTGTTGTTGTTATGGTGGTGGTGGTCGTCGTTGATTACTTTCTCTAGTAAAGAGATTGTTATAATATGTGGAATCTACGCTGGCTGCTATATTTATTTACTGAACTGGTAGTCATAACTTGTCAAAAATGTACAATATCATTAATTTTTTGGAAGAAAAAATAAACGAATAAATATTTTCAAAAATTAAAAGAAAATCGAAAGAAAAGAAGAGAGAGAGAGAGAGAGACGATGCTATTGTAAATCGACTGCTTGGAAAACACATACATCCATATTATTTTGGAACTTTTTTTTATTTATTTATTTATTTATTTATTTATTTATTTATTTATTTTATATATAATCGTCTGTTTCCTGTCTTTATATGTCTTAGAGTTGTTAGGTATTTTTTTAGATTTCGAATAATCGTCTCTTTCATATCTAGGTTCGTGAGAAAAAAAAACCCGACAGACTATTTAAGAGTTATCTAACATTATGAGTGTGTGCATTTATGATAATTGATGCGCGTAATTCACTTACATTTCATCCTTGTATTAATGGTAATCAATACGTTAACAGTTCATTGCTGGAAGATTTATTCAGTTTCAACTAAAACTGTTTAAATACTTCATTTCTCACAAACGCTCTCTCTCTCTCTCTCTCTCTCTCTCTCTCTCTCTCTCTCTCTCTCTCTCTCTCTCTCTCTCTCTCACACACACACACACACACACACACACGCACATGATATTATTAAAATATTTTAACCCTGTCCAATGAAGCATGTAAGAGATGAGTAAGCTTTCATTTAAATTATGTTTGACGCAATGTTTCTTGGATTCTGATCCTTTCTACATGGCCTCCGCACACATCTTATCTCCTAGAGCCCCTAAATCGGGCTGTTTACGGCCCCTTTAAGCATGCTTTTACAACACAACGATGGGTGCCTGGGTGCGTTCACATGGAAACCAGTGAAGGCTGCAAGAAAATCAAGCAGTAAGCACTGCATTGCTGTGGTTGATGTTGTAGATGATGATGGATTTGATCGTGGATTCTTGCAAAAGGTGGCTCGCATGGTCAGTTCCTGAAGATGTTTCATTTATTCCAAATTCACAGGACCAAGGCAGATCTGGAGGATCTGCCCAAAAATCCTGCCAACTCGTATGCATATATAAAACCTTTAAAAAAAAATGGTAGCTTGTCTACATACTGGCTTAATTCACGTACAGGCCGACAAAGAAAACTGTGAACAACATCTATACATTTTAGATTTGTTTACAAGAAAGGGCAATGACAATACTGTGAAGATTAGATTTAGAATACATGTCAAATCATGTCATTGTTCTAGTATATAATTTGTTTAAATGTTCCTTTTTATGTCAGTTCGTTTCCATTGCAGTTTTAGATATAGTAGGACATTATTACTCGAAGGGAGGGCCAATATTATAGCACAGAATTTGTGAAAATAGGTTAGAATATTCTATAACCTTTCAGATATCCATATTTTTAATTTTTTTGAGGGGGGATGGTTAGTATAAGTTTTGTATCAGTTTTGATGTGTGTTTTAGCCAGAGCTATCACATTTTGGTTCAGAATTAGAAAAAAAAAACCCGGTTGAAAACGTTCTTATTTTGCAGTAAATAAATTTATCACAAACAATAAACAAACGTGTTATAAACCAATGTTATTGCCATTTCCACAGCTGGCACATCTTATCCTAATTTACCCCATAAGTTGTGCCACTTTACAAAACATTTTCACACCCCACCACCACACCCATTATGAGAAATGCTTTTGTGATAATATTGCCCTCGTAATATGAAGAAGATCTTTTTCTGTGTGGCTCATTTTTTTTTTTTTGGAAGTGGTGATACCTTGGACTTAACTGGAAAATGGCATCTCTTACCTCCTCCTCCCCTACTCATGAATATTTCAAATTTGTCAGTGTTATCGGAATTTAATTTTCGTATAAATAAAACCATCAATGCACTCGAATGCTGAACGCCAGCATCGTTTCATCCCTGGCGTAGTCGGATAAATGGTAGTAATCTCATAACAGCTGCAACCAGGTGGAAGGACGACAGTCACTACGTCCTCTCTGAAAACGACACTGTAAGCAACATTTTTAAAAGGATAAGGCTGCAGCAGTATGTATTTATAAGTGTGTGTGAATGTGTGTGCACACGTATCTATCTATCTATCTATCTATCTATATATCTATCTATCTATCTATATATATAAAGACACACAAACAAACACATTAAATATTATAAGTATTCATTATTTTAATGGATTTTTTTTTTTTTTTTTTAAAGAATTCGCGCTTATTCTTTATATTAACATGAATTTCGCATTCTGGAATTGATATCTGAGCATTCTTAGATAACGTTGAAATTATCTGACTTCGATAACAAGCGTGCTCGTCTAAAAATAAGTAAGAACGTCTGTGCAACGCGAGCCAGGTTTATCTGTGTTGGTTACACCAGCAGTTTTACGTAATGCGCCGCAGGATCAGTTATCACTGATTCACTTTCATGAGCTAATACCCGTTTATACCTGAGCCTCGCGATGAATTTATCAAGGCTGTGTTTTATGCTCTATTTAACGGTCTCCTGTTTCTTGTTGTTTTCACTTACTGACATGAATAACCATCTGACTGGTGGCAGCGGGTTCACTCGTGCGTATCATTATCATCATCATCATCATCATCATCATCATCATCATCAAGAAGCTGTAGTGTCCTGTTGTTGAGCTAAAGTCTCAGTATTATTTTTCTCCATATATTCCTCTCTTGCGTTATCCTCTGGTTCCTTTCCAGTACTCTCTCAACCATGTTGTCACTATTCTTCTTCGTATGGTTTCCTAACGGTGATTCTCAATGTCCATCGGTTCTGTTTACGTTATCTATTGTGCGTGTCTTTACGTAATCATAATAACTGGTTACTCTCTTAAGGTTTCAGCTTTATCTTTATCTTTATCGATTCGAGTAGATTAAAGCTGATACATTCAGTCAGTAGTTAGTTATTTCTTTTATACTGAAATCCTAATTAAAAGATAAATAAAGACAAAAAGAAATGATGTTAACTTTTATTGTTCAGCCCACAGCTTTCAAGAGTAGTAGTAGATTCACGAGCACTGATTTCGTTTTCGCTAAACAAAATAGTTCTTAAATAACAACAATTTATTTGCAATTTTTTGCATGTTTCCAAAATGGTCTTTTAAGATTTAAACCAGCAATTAAACAATTAGCGGAAAATATAAAAATTTATTTAGATATATGTTGCCATTATTTTTAGTGTTTTACCGGACACACACACACGCACACTCATATTCACGGACACTCAGATACACACATACACATGTAACGATTTAAGAAAACTGTGTTGAGTTATCATTAGACATTCCTTCGTTTTTGAGTTAACTGCAAGATTATGATACACCGACTTTAATGTTGTTGTTACTGTTTCTTTTTTCTTTTTCTTTTTCTTTTTGTTGTTGATGTTTTCATATTAAAAATGATCCCTCAAAAAATATGTCAGAACAAAAGCAGTATTTGAGAAATATTTATCCAGTACAAAGCATTACTTTGAAAATTCAATTATATATTACAGCAACTGAATCGATAATTAAAGACAAACATTTGTTGTAAGATTTAATACTCCTGCAAGTGCGGTAAACAAATGTAGACTGTAATAAATACACAAAGACTTTCGAAAAGAAAAAAAAATAATTTATTACATTATGCTGAAATATTTTAAATCAGTTTGTATGACAGCGAATAGTATAATTAAACAAAGGGTTTAAATAAACAAGACTATTGCATTCTGTTAAATCATATGTATTCATGTGACAGATTTATATTTAAATGTATGTGTGTCTGTGTGTGACAATGTTTATATGGAAATACCATCTAATTCTTATTTTATTCTATTTATTCCTTTTATTCTATTCTATTATATTCTATTCTTTTTATTATTTTTTCTGTTCTTGTTGTTGTTTTCCTTTGTAATGAAATTTGAACCACTGAAAAAAATCATATTAATTTTAATGTTGTTTCTTTCTTTCTTCTGAAATCTTGGGTTTAAGTGTGCGCGTTGATTTTCTTATTAGTAATATAACTCCTTCCATCATTTAATTTCTTACACTGTTTAATAATTAGTTGACAGTTTTTTTTATAGAAATAATGAGAACAATCCATATTGTATAAAATTTTCAAAGACAATTGAAGTGAAATACTGTGCAAATAATGTCTAGTTTTTATCACTGATGATTTCAGTTCACTGCTTTGTTACATATTTTCTACGAAAACTATATTTTAGTTAACATGAACATTAATCTTTTGCTCTTTAGCATTACCTCTTTTTCTATTCTGTGTCTGTATTGTGTATACGAATAGTGCATAAATACGTGCTCTTTGTGTATGCGTCTTGGGTGGTCCGATCTGGAAATATACCTACCGATGGAATGATAAAGTAATCATACCTTTCTACAATCAAGATGAATAAACTGTGAATAATATATACATATACAAAACAAAACAAGAAAAAACTTATTATTACTAATATTATGTATATGTAAATAATAAATACGTAAAACAAAAAAATAATTTAAAAAAAATAAAAAAAAAAAATCCTTTGAATTCCAGATATCCAAATACTCAGTAACATCTCTTAAGTACGAATACTTTTATATCCATTCAAGAATTAAAAATAAAACCCATTAAAATTATTTATAGTTACCCTAGTTCCAGAAAGAAAAAATCAACCAGTAAAATATATCTATACACGTGATGATAATGGATCTATACAATGTGAAGCAATGATTTAAAACGAACAAAGACTTGTATGTAAATAAATCGATACATTTTTAGAGTATTCGGTTCTTTCATGGTAATAATTAGGTTAAAAGAAGAAAAATAAGTTTATATATATATATATATATATATATATAGGATTGCTTTTTTTTTTTTTAACTAGATGGGTTCTTAATATAACTGGACATGACTTGAATCAGTTGTTTTAAGAAATGTGTTTTAATCAATTCTGTTATTATTTAAAGAATTATTGAAAGATTGAATAGTAAATCGCAGACAGGCTAAGATATAAGATTAAAGTTGTTAATGAACAAATATATTAAATGAATGGTAAAATTAAACGTAGATAATAATAATAATAATAATAAGTATAAGTATAAGTATAAAATTAATAATAATAATAATAATAAGTATAAGTATAAGTATAAAATTAATAATAATAATAATAATAATAAAATTAAATAAATAACAAACATAAATAATAATTTTAAAAAATTAGCGCAAATATTATATTTCTTTCCCGTTTAATGTATCTTACCGTTTCGTTTTGCTGTCTTTCCTAAAAATTAATTTCGGCTTCGGTTTCCCGTAGTTCAAGAAGCTAAACAGTTATGCATGGTTTATCTTAATGAACTAGTTTCTCTATAAATACTGTAACTCTGTGCAGTACATAACTTAA
Source organism: Chrysomallon squamiferum (assembly GCA_012295275.1). Classification (NCBI taxonomy): domain Eukaryota; kingdom Metazoa; phylum Mollusca; class Gastropoda; order Neomphalida; family Peltospiridae; genus Chrysomallon; species Chrysomallon squamiferum. The sequence continues at coordinate 37,013,497 of CM022670.1, read as the reverse complement.
ATAATTATTTTCAGAATCACCTTCATTGTCCCAACCATAAAAGAGAAAATAAGATCGAAGAAAGCCCCCAAAATTATGTTTATAAGCCTGTTATATGTTTTAACATAACTACAACAGGCAGTGCAGCCAAACTAATGGTTAGTCGAGATAGCGATGCGCCTCCCCACATCTGTGTGTAACGGGAAACAACTCCAGTGCTTTGTCGACAACGGCCAGGCAAACCAGCATAAAAGAAGTTCCTCATTATCTCCCCTGCTTGCTGATCACAGAACGAATATACCTGCGTTTCGCACTGGTATCTTGCAATAGAAACGCTGGAAATAATAATAATAATAATAATAATAATAATAATAATAATAATAACAACAACAACAACAACAATAACAGTAGCAGCAACAACAAATAATGAAACTGCATTTTTAATCGAATTTTTAAAAAACAATTAAATGATTTTCTTAAATATCGACGTCACTTGCCAACAAAAAATTATGTAATGACATGTTCTTTTTTGGAGGTTAGTGCTAATTACATATTATTTTAAATATATTTAACATATACTCCTATAATATTTTAAAAGCAATTTTGTTTCAATTTTTTTTTCTACTTTTTCAATCAGATAATTGGACGAATGAAACAAATTTAAAATAAAGAAATGAAAAAACTAAACAAAAAACAAATAGATAGATTATCTCGAAATTTTCTTGTAAATTGTAAGATTTTTGGAGACTTATCATTTCAAGGGGAAACAGATAGTGAGTTAGCTTTTCAAAACATGAACAATAATATGGACATTATGGCTATCTTCGTCTTTATTTATTTATTTTTTTTTTTATTCTTCTTCTTCTTTATTTTTTTTTTTTTTAACAAAATTCAATAAGAAACTCACTTGCACGCAATAGCTTCTAAATCCTTTCTTTGCATACCACCTTGTCGTCCTATATTCACCACCTGAATCACCGCGGAACGAAAGTTGTTGTAACATTGCTGAACCTGGGGCGTCGTCAGTAAACACTGCATCCGTCGTTGTAACACTGAAACAAACAGTGCAAGTCACATTAGTACTGTTATCTCACATGCTGAGGTGCCACTAACCCAATTAAGTCATTCTCGACGGTTTAAAAAGATTATGTATTTCACATCACCCAACTAATATTTTTTCCTGAGATGTCTTCTCATTTACTGTACTATTTAAGTCACACAAGAATTTCAAGTGCTACATTTTTTTTTTTTTTTTTTTTTTTAGATGAAATATATATTGAAAGCAACAATAACCAGGAAGTTAACTTTTATTTTATTGTTTCATCCCTGCTGTTTGTTGTTGTTGTTGTTGTTGTAGTTGCGGATTTAAACAACAGTGAAATAAAGTCACCATTCAGATCTTTGCAAAGACCTCTGTAGGCTGTTCTCATGTTGTTTGCGTCAAAGATCAAATTTAGGAAATTGTCGTTAGCAACAGTCGATCCCGGCAGTCTGGTTTCAAAACATCTGATGTAATTTTCGTAGTTTCTGTACAATGAAAAATTATCAAGAATCACCTTGATTGTCCCAGAAGTTATTATATTTAAAAATACTCGATTAAGAAATTAATTTGATAAAGATGATGATTATAATATATCTGTGTGTGTGTGTGTGTGTGTGTGTGTGTGTGCTTAGTAAAAACATTTATTCAATTAGGAAATAATGTGTAGTATGTATAATGAATACAAATTTTATCATTACCGTAAAATTTTGCATTAATAAACTGAATTAAGATGGCAACACTATAACATATCTGTTTTGAAAAACGATAGTTTGAAATTCTGTGCAATTATTATTATTAATGCTATTATTTTAAACTACTACTAAACTATTACTAATAAACCTAGTATTATTGCCGTCATAATAATGTTTTAAACTGAAACTCTTCACTATACACCGTTTACAACACTTGCGTTACGTCTGCTGTGATACCTACTGACAAATGGCTCTAAAGGCGTTCAAAGTTGCATCAGTGGCTGGTATGTTTCTTCCAACGGGCGCTCTGACTGGCTGAAATCCTATGTTGTTGCTTCGAATCTGTTCAGTGAGGCACTGCTGTGCTACAGATCTTTGTTGTGCGATTACATAGGAAAATAATACCTGACCTATAACTGAAAACACAAATAAATAAACAGTCAGATACGTTGATATTGTGTTAACCTTTTATATACATAAATTAAATAATAATTATAATAATTATAATAATAATAATAATAATAATAATAATAATAATAATCATTATTATCATTATCATCATCAACTAAATTTTAAAATTAAAGAAACAACAAACAAACAAAACAAATACCTCTTCCAAAAGACAACCATATTATTGAGAACAAACAAAAGCTATTGATAATGACAGACAAGCTAACAATAAGCAATTTTCTAAATTAATATCAGGTTTTGTTGAATAAAATTGCTTGTTAGAAAATTACAATTCTGACTGAAATTTACGTTTATTACAGACTATTTGTTGTCAATGACTTATTATTATTATTATTATTATTATTATTATTATTTTCTAATTTTTCTTTCTTTATCTTCTTTCTTTTTTCTTTCTTTCACTTTTCTTCTTTATTTTTTCTTTCTTTCGCTTTTCTTCTTCATTTTTTTTTTTTTTTTTTTTTTTTTTGTATTTATTTATTTATTAAGTAATTTTTTTTTTTTTTTTTTTTTTCTTTACTGTTTGTTTCGTCCGATACATAGCTGTTTACTGTAGCAATTATCCTAAAATTACTCTTCTAAAAGATGTAGGCGTTTTTTCACTCTGTTTTGAAATTCTTGTACAAACTAACAATCCGTTTGTGAACTCTTCAAAAACAGATTAAATGGACAGAAAAAAAAAAAAACACTTAAAATAGACACCAGTTTTCCTTTCCATGGTCTCAACAGTCACTACTATCTTGTCACTAAATATATACTTCCTGGTGTAAGAAAAATGTTCATCGTGAACGGCGTTTTGGTTTTGTCGTTAATAGGTAAGGTCACGGTATAGAAAGTCAGTTATATAATTAGCCGTAAAGCACAAATTTAACTATATTAAATACAGATCACATCTTCGAAACGTCCGAAATCAGTGAGGACAGAGAATAAATAGTAAGAATTATTTAAAAATAAATATATTTTTTTTATTATTATTAAACTAAATATGTCTGTACAAATGACGCTGTAAGGAAATGAATAAATATTAGTAGTAGTAGTAGTAGTAGTAGTAGTATTTATTTATTTATTTATTTATTTAGAAAATGAAATCAAAATGAATAAAACAAAATTTGAAGCTTTTCTGATTTCCAGTAAAAATTGTCGATCTGCACAGTATAAAATAATAGTAAAGAACAAAATGTTGTTATTGTTATTATTATTGTTGGTTTGTTGAATTGGAATTTCAGCGTGGAAAAAATATGTATATATTCTAATCAAAACACACTGTAATTGTAATAATACTATTAACCATAGAACAGCAATTATAACACTTGTTTATATTTTTTATAATAATAATAATAATAATAGTAATAATAATGATGATGATGATAATAATAATAATAGTAATAAATTCTAATGGCATATTAATTTAAGTAAAAAGCAGTGACTGTCTGGATTAATTATAATAAAATAAAAATGCTTTCAAAGCTTTTCCTGGTCCGCGTGCTTCTAATTTATATCCTGCTGTCCACATCCCACAGTAAATAAAATGAACTAAAATGACCGTTACACTTAAGACATAATTCATTATTTTTATGTCTGCCTAAAACATGTGAATGTTTATTTATTTATTTACTTATTATTATTATTTTTTTTTTTTTACCCTTTATTTTATTTTAAACGCAGATAAAATTTATTTATTATTTTAAAAATAATTTGGTTGTCTCAGGAAGCCTCTGTGATTACAACAACAACAACAACTTTCTATTTATTTATTTATTTATTAATTATTACTATTATTATTGTTATTATTATTATTTTGTTGTTGTTGCTGTTGATCTTGTTGTCTTGTCTCGTTATAGCTTGACTGACCTACTATTTAACTTAAGCAAATACTACCTTTGCGGAATGCTTGACCATGTTTCTTGCCCCGAATAACCCAGTACAAACTCAAAAGGAATTCATAAAAATAGACATCCCGTTTGATCGTACAGGCCCCTGGTCTCCGAAATAACATAATTTTAATAAGCAGTTCTAGATCTCATTTTAGGCATTTTTGCGTATCCAAGAAAATCGGCTACACCCCATCGGTTAGAATGAGTGTGGGTGTGACGGGTGGAATGACACTCGCCTAATCAGTGGGCACAGTGTAGGCTAATAATAAATACACTGGAATATTTGTTTGGTTCCATCTGTGATTTCTTTATCAATACGTTATTTACATTCAATTTACTACTAATCTGTAGGAATAAATTATGAAGGAACGGATGCGGGATTTGCCTTTCAAATTATCATCATACAATAATATTTTATATACCTAAAATATCAGTAATAATAAAATATACTGAAATATCACTGGACAAATAAAGTTGTTGCCCGGTAGTTGAGGCAAAGAGATAAATTTTTTTCAAACTGTTATTTGAATAAAATTCATTAAAAATATTATATGTTAAATTAACGTTATAATGAAATACCTTACATAGATGTATTCAGTATGTCATTATAACGTTAATCAAACATAGAATAGTTTTAGTAATATATGCGTACATGGAAATGTTGTAAAAACACACAGATAACGAGAGAGATGCGGGTTGTATTGCAGACCATGACTAATATCAATAGCTTCACGAGTGATTTGTTAAAACAAAACCTTGCTGTTTTTATATTGTTTTAAATACTGACGTAAATATAAATAAAATCCTTCCGCATTACCAAAGATAAAGAGACGTGAAACGATTTCGAGAGAGAAATGAAAATTATAAAATACATGTCTATATAAACGTGTGTCTATGAGGAAGAAAAAATATAAATTTTCGTGGCACATTACAAGCAGGAAACAAAGTAAATAATGTAACGGAAAAGATTTCTTTGTAATAAAAGTGTATAAGGCATTAATTGGTTTGGTTTACTAAGGATGTTGTATTTCAATTTCTTCTGCTTTTCTTCTTTTTTTTTCTTTTTCTTTTGGTTAACACTTTCATTGAAAGAAACAATACATTATATAGATATAAAAAGAAGGAAAGAAAAACTACATTTTCTCAAGTAATATATGAATTGAAAACAGCATTTTAAACACGATTTTAGAATGAAATAATTTTAGTCGTTTTCACTTTTATGTTCCATACTAAACAAACAAGAATGCTTTTATCAAAGATGTGGGAAATCAAAACTTTTAAAATTTGTTTTTATATATATAAAAAAGATAATAATATAAAAAAAAAATAGTAATTAAAATAACTTAATAGACTTTTATTTTGTTATGTGTACTTACCAATTAAAATCATCGAAGGATTCATTTTTTAATTTTTGTCTTTTCCGTGATCGTAAAGTCCAGTGTGAAAAAAAATATATATCTACCACCTATATTGTTCGGGCTGATTTTATAAACTTATATGAAACAATCAACCCTGCCCAGGCTATATGTTTGATGATGACTGAACAATAAGGTGTTCAAACTTGTAACAAATGACGACAGTAAACAGCAGGTTTTAGAAAATGGGCAAATTGTAACGGTACGTCCGCATCCCTGCAGCTTCTTCGCAACTTGACATCTAAGCTGTGCATGCAGGACCTCGACGTCAGCTTAAAGAGTGGGTTGTCAAGCTTTTGTTTCGGTTCTTGTTTACACCTGGAATTTCGTACGTGCCCTGCCCACCTTTAGCTGGCTTTGACGTCCGTCCAATCCACGCTGGTGTTGATTAAGCATTTCCCAAAAAGAAAAAGCGTGTTGTCTCATCGGCATGTGGAGGAGACATGACGTCGTAAAAATCTTCATCATCACAAGATTAATAATTACGTATCATCATTACACGCAGTATTCTCTGAATTCATACTGCGATTTTGCTTTCTCGAGGACGAACATGCAGACTATTTTTTTTTTTACTGTGATAATGATTTTTTAAATTTTTTTCGAAAATTAAATCTTAAACAGTTTGAGCCTCTCACCCATTCCTAAAGTTCTGGAGCCGCCCTAGTACTATGAGTGCAGTAACAATAAGATCGGCATTAGAGTTAAAAGTGAGATCGGAAATAAATACTTATTTAGATTTTGTCTCTTATTTAATATTTTAATAGAGAAATATGAGTAAATATCAAATGCTTTATATTCAGAACAATCATTTCATTTTTTTTTTTTTTTTTTTTTTATTTACAAATATCATTTAAGAAAGTAATTTTATACACTTAAATAATAATAATAATAATAATAAAATTAAATAATAATAATAATAATGCAACTGTTTGAAAAGTAGCATGTTTATTTTAAATATATATATATAATTTTTGTCAGAACATACTGTTTTTCTTATAGCTGGGATGCTACAAATACAATATGATTTTTGTTTAAATTTCAGTTAGGCACTCCTCATTTAACGACCGACTAGGACTAGGTTATCAAGCGAACAGATCTAAAGTTAGAAGCCGCCCCGTTCAAGCATATTGTACTGTTAATGAAACTGAAAACTGAAATTGAAAAAAATTAACGTGCTAATCAGAGCAAGCTGTTGTGAAGCACGTCTACGACGGGCACGCTTTCTGACAGGTCAGCGGGCGTGTCCGTCGCATACTGTTAATGGGTTACTGTTGGTATAAATACAGGTAATCGTTTTTATTTCTTAGGAATGGATAAAAAGGTCTAAAGAAAACTCCAACTTGTTAATTTTGTTTTAATTTGCATAATTCTTACATATTACATGACATAAAAATACAATCAGAGAAAACAATTATATCATGGTAATTCAAACACCATGTGGTGCAGAATAAAACAAAACAATCTGGACGAAATATGCAGTCTTGGAGATTCAAACAATAATTTTCAGAATACTGACCAACCGACTGTGGAAACGAGACAGAGCGAAAAAATGAGATGCTCGATGCCTTTACCGTGTACCCACACTGCTGTTTTCACAGCCAACGTTCTCGTACAGAGTACGTAACCGACTAGTCGGAAAGCTGATCGTAAGTATGCTAGGTCGTTAAACAGTTAAGTCGTTACGTGAGGAGCGTCTGTAATTAACTGTAAAAATTCGTATTAATACCCATACATTTGACTGGTTACAAGGATAACAGAGCTAAACAAACATACAGTTCGTGACTACGTTTATTATTGCAACTAAACTTTAATTTTATTTATTTATTTATTTTATTTTTTTTTTATTTTTTTTTTTTATTTTTTTTTTCTAAATTCAATTTCTTGTTAATTTGCCACCAAGCTAATTTTTCCTGAAGTGGGCAATTGCAAAGATGCAGACAGATGAGATTAATCCTTTACGGCATCATTTGAAGATTTTACCTTTCCACCTAATTCACCACAATGCCTAAAAACAATGAAATATTTTATGATCTAAAGATAGGTCATCATTAATTTTTTTTTTTAATTAACTGAAACAGAAGACCACGAATTAGCAGAAGAAGGATATATCTTCATTATTATGCATAACGAACATGTTTAAGACTAATAAAATTTATAATAAAAATATGTTCAGAGATTGTATATGTATTCAGTTATAATATTAAACTTCAGTAACTATTTTCAAATCATGACTATCAATATTATTTATTTATTTATTATTATTTCTGGTTTTTCTTCTCTATCCTGTGCAAAAAAAAAAGTTTAAAAATAACAAATATTAAAATGAATTGATTTATAACGTTTATTTTATATAAAACACATATAAACCAAAAAAAAAAAAAAATTAAATGAAACACCTAGAGCAAAATAGTGTTACATGCTTTTTATATAATTAATGATAATCTCTTCCAATACAAAAATAAATAAAGTAATATTTTCTTGCTGTCATGTAAATAATATTAAGTAAAGCATTTAACCAATCATCAACTAGAAAAAAAGGTAAAGTTAAAAAAGATCTATATATCCAATGTAAAATCTGCACATCTTACTCATTATCACAACCTAGGAAATGAAAGTAAAAATATAAAAGCTTTTAAACAGTAAATAAAAATAGCAGATATTTGCAATGATAAAACTCAATAAAAAAAATTATTAAATGTCACGTGAAAGATATTTACTAAAAGACAGATACAAGATAAATTAAATAAATGAAAATTTCTAATGACCAAACAGAAAAGCCTCAGAAAACGTTAGGATTAATTAGTATTATGTGCTTTTTAGAATGAAATCTGACCCTAAATTAGATCAGCAATTACCCCAAATTCCATCTCGATAATCAGTTTGACTAACTTTGGATGTATGAGAAATCATGTCTGTAGTGTCAGTTTCAAACTTAGTGAGCACTGCATTAACATCACTTTGTAAATTCTTGTAAAACATGTCTGCTGTATCTTAATATCATATAAAAGATGCCTTTCTTCCACTGAAACAGGATGTCTTTCCAATGAACATAAGGAATTATGTTTAAATTGTCTCCATTTGTGAAGCTATCTCCTTCAGCTGATGTGACAGATTCTGTTAAAATAAATAAAAGTAGAAGAAAATAAGAATCTGTAAATATAGCAATAATATTAATTTATTAATTATAATTATTATTATTATTATTATTATTATTATTATTATTATTATTATAATATTATTATTATTTGCAACATCTGTCAATACAACTTTTAGAATATCTGAAATGTTTGAGACAATGAAATATTTGCACCCAAATCTTTTACATTATTATGACTGATGTTTTCCAGTGAGTAATGTATCCACATTTAATTCAATTTTTTTCTTCTTCTGTACTGTAAATTAACAAATTAACAAATAAAGCTGTAAATGTAAATAAACTGATTTTTATTTATTTCTTACATATATGTGCATATTTCAATTTTTCAATACAGAAGAATCAGTAAAATAAATGCAAATGTGTTTATTTCATTATTCATCAATATTGTTATTAACATGAAACCAATATGACATTCTGCAACTAATTTGTCATCAAAACAAAATTTTGACAATAATTTGTAAAGAATTAGTTTGAGATAGACTTACAAAGAACTGCGAGGTTGTCATTTCTACAGAGTGATTCCTAACTTTGCCTGATGAGTCTGAAACTGTCAGCAGCAAAGTTACAAATGGAGAATTAACATGTTTGCACTGATCAGAAGAAACAGCCATTCCCAGTTTCCACTTCAAATCAACCAGCTTTGTATAAAAATAAACAAAATAACAGAAAATATAACACACATACTGAATGGACTGATCCCAGAATTAAGTAAATTAAACAAACTAATGAACAGGCTAACTGGAAATGCAAATGTTCTATCAATTTTTTTTTATATAAGACAGGGCAAGAAAATAAATATGACAATGAAATGGACTTTAAAATACAACTATATGAGGTATAAAATATATATAATAAGTAAATATATATAAACAAATAAACTAAACATTGTAAAGCAATGATAAGAATATTATGTATGAATCACTTTGATAGCAAATTGTCTTAGATTGCTAATTAATATATAAAAGTTATTCAGTTTTCAGCAGTTATATTTTATTATTTTAGGAATTTTATTTTTTGAAAATCTCAGTATAATTGTATCTGTAATATTTAGATAAATATGGCTTTCAAAAATATATTGTGAATAAATGAAGCCTATGAAAAATTGTTCAATGAAAAAATAACTATTAAGAAAGAGTATTAATAATAAATATAATTAAATTTTATTTACAATAAAATAGGATCTTAATAAATGAAAATAACTGGTAAACACTGTGAAGACTAACATTGGAAAAAATATTTATTTGCAAATGGAGTCACAGATGAATTGTATATAAAATGAAATAATTATTAAAAAAAATATTCAAAAATGTCAAACCTCGCCAACATTAACTGAATTTCTGACTTCATTAAGAATTTCTTCTTCTGTCTGAAAATAAATATCAGTTTCATCAGTCAATATACAACTTTCTGAAACAGATTATTACTACAAAATTAGTTGTTAAAAGATAAATGATACGAATACCATTTATTATTATGTAACCTCCAATTTATTAAAGAACTGTAAAAATCTGTTTATATAACTTGATTATTGTCACCAATAAATGTGTTTTTTTAAAGCATAACAAACTCACAGAATTACTTTTATGATAAAGAAAAATGTAAAATAAACTGATATTTTTTTTAAATGTTTTTATTTCCTTTTATTTTCAGAATTTGTTTGTGTATGTGTGTGTGTGTGTGTGTGCATGCATCATATTCCCAGTACAAAAACAAAGTGAAGGTACTATTACCTTTTCAGACATACCAGTATCAAAGCAGCTTATATATAATCCAGGTTAATAAAGTTCTAGGATGAAAAAAAGTGTGAAAATTTACCAACATGGTAATTACATAACAACATAATAAATAGATTATAAAATAATTATTTAATTACTGATATTTGTATTTTATTTTATTTTATTTTATTTATTTATTTATTTTTCTGTAATATTTATGGACAGAGTTCTGTCATAGCAAAAACTTATGTTAAATAATAATAATTAATCATTTGTTGCATCTTTTATGTCACTGTAAAACAGACATTAATAATATCTACTAGTTCTAACTAGTCTACTGAAAGTAAAAAGTGTGTTCACAAAATCCTATTATTTAACATCTAAATTTCATAAATTTATTCATCTGAATGGTTGTATTTCAATGTATATTATCGTAAAATGTAAATCTTAATTATAACGAAAACTTGCACTTCTGACATTTGTTGTGGAAATAATTATAATGAAGAAATAATAATAATAATAATAATAATAAATTTTCGAAATATAAAGTCTCAGAAACTTAAGCATATAATTAATTTTTAAACTGTGTACCAGTTATACACATTCATTTTATCCCCTACAATTAACCGGAAATGCCTAGTTGTTACAAAAAACTGTGTCAGTGTCACGCTAGTAAAAAGAAATGATGGGAAAATGTTCATGAAATACATTTGATCTTGCTGTGACATAAATTGTATTAGACAAAAGAAAAAACAAAAAAACAAAACAACGAATTACGAAATAAGACATGTTATATAATTATATATATTTGTTAATATTATTTTAAAAAGCTAATAATATTATTATTACCCTTTCTTTTTATGAGTTCCGCGAATCGCAAATATTCGGATATTTTCGTTAGAATCGGAATCGACCGAGATATCTCGAATGGCAATTCCGTAGAAAGTTCGGTTTATTACATTCACTAATAAAACAGTTAGTTTGCACGTGCAGATATTTGAGGTCAGACCAGGGATTGGATCGGATAATTTTAATCGTTTTAATTAACTGAATATTTTGTAAATTTTATGTTAATGTTTATTAACTGAATTACATATAGTCGGAATTTCCGACAAACAGTGCCATTATTGTGATTGATAATCTTTTACTAGAATGACTAAATTAGAAAAAAAAAAAAAAAAAAAAAAAAGAAAGAAAGAAAGAAAAGAAAAAAGAACATCGCAACCAACATAATAATAATAATAATAATAATAATAATATATATATATATATATATATATATATCGATTAGTATAAAATAAACGATCAAAATAAATCATGAAGTGTAATTAATAATAATAATAATAATAAATTAAAAAAAAAAAAAAAAAAAATGGAAGGTGTAGAAGTAGAAAAAAATGAAGAGATGCCACTAGGATTTACAAACTCATTATAAAAAGTAAATAAATAAATCAAAGAACAAATAAATAATGTTTTCACATCTGCATACTTGTATCTTCTTGTGCTAACGAAGATCGCCTGATTTCATTGATAAATTTACAAATTCACGTGCTAAAACTGCTCATGAGCATGACTTTATTCTGAATTGTGGCGAATATTTTAATGATTTGTTATCTTATATTATTTATTATATTTAATAAAGTTTTATTTATGAGTACTTACGAGAAAAAAAAAGTATTAAAATGGTAATAAGATGGCGTAATAAAAAAAAAAAAAAAAAAAAAAAAGATATTTTTTTTTTTTTTTAAACCAATTTTTTTTGTTTTTTTTGAAATTATCATATATATAAAAATATAATACAACTCAACTGATGCTCTTATCGCCATAAAGCATGAGGCTTTTTTTTTTTTTTTTTCACTTTGGAATTATCAGCAGCTAGTCTTTAAATTGTCATCATAACTCGTCAGGCTCGTCAGCTTATGATTATACACTGGTTCAGAGATTTCCACGCTGTAGAACTGGTACATATGGGAACCTTAATTACTCAGAAAGGGATGAGGATACAATACAGTTCAATTACAGACAGCATAATGGGCGCTACGCCTTTTGACAGTGTCGTTGTGGATATAACTTTAAAATCAAAGAAGAAAAAAGTTAACGGTCTTAATATTGAGGACAAAAGAGTAGTGAAAATCAAAATAATATTAATTGATTTTTGATTGACTTTTCAAAGCAAAGCCTTAACTCTAAACCCATAAGCATTTTTCATTCTAATCCCTGTTGTTGGCAAATATTATTGTCTCTTTTTATCTTTCTTTTTTTTTTTTTTTTTTTTTTTGTTTGTTTGTTTGTTTGTTGTTGTTTGTTGTTATATATATGATATCTCTTTTTACTGGATTCCTCAAGATGAAAGGAATTCTGGAAACAAATATTATATTAAATTATTATGTGATATTGGATTGACAACAGAATATAAAAGTCCTTTTATAACAGACCTTAAAATCATCGGTGTCCACTGATAATATTAAAATTTCATATCGGCAAATTTCTTAACCTGTTTATTTGTAGATAGTGTTATCATGTGATATTTCACGCTGCTGGACCTCTCATGTGATAACTCAGTTTTAACATGGCTTCGTACACATTTGTGTCCTTTATTTTGTTGTCTTTATGTTCTCTAATTTCTCTGTTCTTATTCTGAAAGAAGTCAATGGCCAGTTCCTTACAAGTAAGGGTGTATTCACTTTAAATCATTGATGTTTCTCTTTAATTATTTTTTTGTTTGTATTATTTTATAACACGTCACGGACTTGAATTAAGGGCGGCTCCAGTGATTTGTACAACATATTATCTGAGACGAGTCGTACAAAGGTTTTTACAATCTGATTCATAAAGACGACTGTTCTTTATTCTTGTTGCTATTATTATTACTACAACTACTACTACTCCTACTACTATTGCTATTACTGATGTGGATATACTTAATTTAATTTAATTTTTTAATTTATTTAATTTTTAGATTTTGGAATTAGAAATAAAATATTGACTATTAATAAGATAAAGAAAGCTGATTATGTGGAATGATTATTTTCAAAACAAATGAATCTTATGTCACAAAAAACAGATGAATCTTTTATTTGTCAGTTTAGAAAAGAATAAATAAATTTGACATCAAATTATGTTGATAATAATAAAATAAATAAAACAAACAAACACACACACAAACACAAAAGCGGGAAAATGTCTAAATTATATTAAAGTTAAAACATTTAACGAAACATCTTTGAATCTGTTACATAGCTACTTTTATTAAAAACGGATGAATAATCAGTTAGGACTGAATTTGCATATGAAAAATATTATTCTTTAAACAAGAAAGCACTGTCACACACATCCGTTTATTTCACACTGATCATCATTTTGAACAATGTTATGTTACAGGCAATTTTATTTAAAGGTTAAACGACAATGAACAAATTGAATAATTGAAAAGAAAGATTATTTTAAATTATTTTATTTTCAGACGATTTCCTTCTCGTCCAAAAGCCAATCCATATTGCAAAGCAGGCATTATACCATTTTGTCCAACAGGTAGAGAAGCCAATACGATGCCAACATTCAACGACAGTGATGTCATTGAAGTTTATGCGCTAAAAGCTCCTGTATGGGAATTTAAATTCGGCGATTTATTAAAGAAATTAGTAAGTATAAATGTACAATTACTAAATTTAATGACTGGATAACTTAATTAGTTGTTGTTTTGTGTTAAAAAATATATATACTGTTAGGAGAGTCCGTGAATTAAGTTTATGTTGCCTTGAAATGCATAGCTATTTTGTACGATTGTGTGAATGTGTGTGTGCGTGGGCATGCGTTTATATGCATGCATATGTGTCAGCATGAGTGTATAAAGCTTCAACAAATAAGCGCGATTTTGTCTCCTTTATTCTTCATATTTTTATTATCTCTGCATTTGATATAAACTCAATCATGCAGCTTCAACCAGTTTCGTTCAGTATGTTTAATCCTTTGTAGAACATAATGCACGACGCAATAGGATTCAAGAATCTCAACACTGGAAAGAATTATACAATGGAATGGTACGAACTTTTCCAGCTGTTTAACTGTACGTTCCCACACCTGCTGCAGAATGACACACTCAAATGGTGCAACCAAGGTGCAGCTTGCATTTACGACGGCATTGACGATATTCATTGGTCACAAAATGGCACACTTATTAAAGTAGCTGTTATCCCAGGTAGAAATACCGGTGTATTGTTCTGATACATGTCACTTAAAATGAAAATATCATTGTGCTATGTTAAATAATAATAATAATAATAATAAATAATAATAAAATTTATATAATTTAGAAATTAAGTATACATTTTTTTTTTAAATATTTTTTTTTACACACATATATATATGAAGTATATAGTTTTTTAAATCGGTTTCTCAACATCGCTACGTAATTTATTGTTTGGTATTTAATTATTGTTATGCATACATAATAAACAGTTAGTTAATGAGAATATGCATGCATTTTAGCCTTTTTTAGAAGGGAATTTGTTAGGTCATATTTTATCACAAATACAGTTCGTACTGTTGAAATCGTATTTAAACAAGTGCTTTGTAATATACTGTTATGGAGACAGTTTTTGGTGACTTCTAACAAATATTTTATTATTTATTATTATTTTTTTTTTTCAAAGCATGTTGTTTTTCTCAAAGCTGAAATGCTACAAATTTAATTTCTGTTTATATTTTGTAGTTAGAAATTACTGTTTTTTCAGGTAAAATTTTTAACGATTTTGGCAAATGGGTTGAATGGGATAACAACACTGGAATCTATTATGAAACATGGACAGTGAAGAATGAACCAGGTATATCTTTGGGAGATTTTTTTTTTTTTTTTTAAGCATCTTGTTATCTGGCCAAGTATGTATTTATGTATTTGGAACAGAATACTGGATGAATTTAATATAATTTTTTTTTTTTTTTTTTAAATGTATGTAGATGCGTTTAAGAAAATATGCTGTTAATTTTTTCTTCTTTTTTTAATGTAAATTTAAATTTTAAAAAAATGAAAGAGTAATCATCATTCATAATATAAAGGAGGTAACATTTTTACAACTGCATTTACAAACTCGTCTAAATATAATTAATTCTCACATTTTGTAACCTGATTTAGTATTAACGGTAAGAAGTTTAATATATAAAATGTGCACGTTCACAAACACTGAATATAAAACTTTAAACAAATTCACCCAAATACTTCAATTTTCAGGAGGACAAATGTGGTTCGACTCGTTTGACTGTGCTAGCTGGGTTTTGAGAGCTTTTCAACAAATTGGTAAACTAGGTGGAAAATTCAATAACAGTGTGATGCTGAACTACACTCGGATCAACCTGTACAGCAAAGAACCTGTATTTCTGGGAGACAAAGCTAAAGTGTTTGGACCAGGATCTAACAAAACTTTAGCCAATGACATTCTTGAATTTTACAGAAATTTTCAATCACACCAGAATTTTGAACATTTAATCGAAAGTCTTATTGCTATCTTCTATGATATAAAATTCGAGAACAAGTTTTATTTTTTCTACAACTTTGAATACTGGTATTTACCACTGGTTGATCCTTATATTAAATTAACATACAAAGCTGTTCCTCTGCCATCCTATAAATATAATAAATAATCAGGGAATAGCTTCGAGTACTTGAAACATTTAGTCCAATTTTGTTTTATCTTGTCCGTCAAAATACTGATTAACATCCCTACAAGAAGTTACATAAATTGTATCTGGGTTTTTGTTACATTTAATTTAAAAAAAATATTTTAAAAATTATGCTTTACTTGTTTTAACAGCTCTGTATTTCATAGTAAAGTACATTAGATTGTACAAGTCAAGAATGTTCTAAATAACTGATAGAACAGAACCATAAATAAATCAGTTCTCAAACAATTACTATAAGATCACTGTCATTTCACAAATTTATCCATCAAACAATAAAAACTTTTAAATGATCAGATTTATACATTTTTAAATTATTTTATTATTATTATTATTATTATTATTATTATTATTATTAATTATAAGTTGTTTTTTTATGTTTTTATTTTTCAATGATATATTTACATAATTTTATGTAACAAATTATTAGAGTAAATTCCAATTATAATTTCTTAAAACAGTCCCAGAGATATAATTTGGAAATCTTTTACTTGAATATCCTGACATATATAAAATAAAATTTACTAAAATTATGAATTTAGAAATGAAGACAGTCTGACAAATCTTTTATTAACATATAAAGGTGTCATTTATAGCAAACTGTACACTGAACAGACAACAAATGAAATTCAACATTTATTATTTTTTCTCTTGAATATTTTCATATAAATAATAAAGAAAACGTGTAGATATTAGACTAATTAGATAAAATAATTTTAAAATTGTAAAGATAGGATGATTTTTTAATCACATAACAGTAATACAGGTGCAAAAACAATGTGAAATGTATGGCGCTGTGTTTCAATTCATTATTAATTAATGATACAATTTAATGAAATGTTTGGCAGCATAAGATAACCAGTTGGATGTCATTGTATGTAATTTTGAGCTACAGCCTATTAATGCAGTCCAATGCAGTCCAATTTTTTTTCCTCCATAAATAGTTTTGAAAATATCTCGACTTTCATGTCTACATATATTTTTTGCTAAAATCAATCAATAAACCATCTTCTTTATATTTTTGTGTAACCTATCAAAATATTAATTAATATAATAAAAATTATTATGCTAAAACTACGAATTTATTTTGTCAAGATTCATTAAAAGTCTCTGACATTGCACCACCATGGATCACATATCATTGGAAAGTATTTTGATCTGTAGAATGTGGTTTATCTTATTCCATCAAAACCTGAGTCTTGATCATTTTCACCATGTGACTGGTTATCCTATGCTGCCACACAAATTATATAAAGAATGTGTCATAGACAAACATAAATTAGATGAAGGTGACATAATCAAATGACATATTAAAAAATACATACATACATACATATATATATATATATAATATCTGTAATAATAATAATAATATTTAAACTAAAAATCATAAGCAGATTTACTAAAATAGATATCGTTTTATAGAATACTGATATCTTTTAAAACACCTATGAGGTAAAAAAAATGACATGAAAGACTGAGTATCCACAAATCATTTGTTTGAATTGGAATTAATTCTTATTATACGTCATGTTTTTCTTAGTGTTTTATTTACTCTGAATACATTTTAATTCTAATTCAACAGTGATGCTGAAATAAATTAGTCCCGCTAATTACTGCATCAAAAAATGGTGAAACCATTCTATTAACTAAGATTTTTATCATTGGATGTTCATGATTTCTTTAGAAAAATAGAAAATTAAAAACCATCCAAGATTTTCTGTAGAGTTCCACTATTCCTTAACATCATCTGTCTCCTTTTTTAAATATGAGAAATATTCAAGAGTTTTCTGAATTCCTTCTTCAACTGACACCGAAGGTTTGTAACCTAATTCAGTGATTGCTTTTTTACAGCAGTAGAAGTGGTGTGTAGCAGCAACACAAATTGCAAAGGGTGTTATAGAGGTATGGATTTCCTTGAAAGGTTTCAACAGTGCACAGAACATCTGAATAACGACAGCTATAAAATAGATGACAGTGAAAGGTAAGTGGTATTTTGGGGCCTTGTAGCCAAGTCCAACTAAGATCTTTGACAGGAATGTCCAGAAAAATAACGGTTCATCATTTGTCAAGAAATATGCCTGTAAAATAAAAGAATATGGATCATACACAGAATACAAGAGAATGAAATAAAATTAAATTAAAAAAAAAAAAAAAAAAATTAATTAAAATATTTGACAAGATTCACTGCTGTGAGAATTTTTTTTTGTTTTTTGTTTTATTAAGAATTAGAAAAATACGTATTAACAAAAAAAAAAAAAAAAAAAAAAAAAAATGTTTATAATAGTTTATTCACAAAAAATAATTTTACAATTGCATAATTAGTGAAATAAATAATAATTCTTTTGTTCAATAATCATAATTGGAGACTTAAAATCATAACTGAAACATTTCACTTTTATTTCAGTCACGAGATACATATGATGCTGATGATGATAAATAAATAAATAAATAAATGTATCTAAGAGACTCACATTTCCATTAATTTGTGAATTGGGTCCAATTTGTTCAGCAGCCAGAATGTGACCTTGGACAACATTAGTAACAAATGTAAAATCAACCACGTTTTTCCCATCACTGAAACATTAAAAATTAGCATTTTAAAATCTAATTAATATTTGTCATTATAAACATAAAATACACCAAACAACCCTGAACATCTTGCAAAAGAATAATATTCTGTGTTTGACATGGTATTCGTAATAAAAAGTTAGCTGCACAACTGGAAAATTTGTTATTGAAATGTTAGTAAAATTACTATTTATTGATATCATGCTTATAAAACAATGGACCCCTCCCATATGTAAAAACAACAACAAAATTGCACCCTATGAACATTCCTCAGCCCAATGTGTATGAAACACAAATGTTAAATTTCCACTTTACAAAATAAAAATGAACAATTTTCTTAAACAGATTTCTATTAAAAATTGCACCCCCAGCCCTAGTAACAGCAATTTTTTTTTTTCTTAGCATTTTTTGATGTTATTCTTAATTTGGTAATATTTTGAACTATGAAAAGAAATAACTGACTGACATATTAAAGTGTACTAACCCAACAATAAATTTATTTTTGCCAGCTTTGGCCAATTCTACTGTGGTTGGTACTAAATGTGGGTCTCTTGGTCCAAATATTCCATGAGGACGAAGTGCAACTGTGAAGAAATCTGAAGAGTTTGCCTTCAGTACTTCCTAAAAATGACAAATAAATAAATAAATAAATAAATAAATAAATAAACACTATTTAATGATACCTCAAAATTTTAGTATTAATAGCAATTAGAAGACAAAATATTTTTTTCATGTTTTTAAAACTGTTAACATTCCACTATCTACTCTTTAATTAGCAATAAAGAACATGATATGAACCTTGCAAAAGATAGGAAAACACATTCATGGCTTCTGAAATTTATTTTATTTTTTTTAAATCAGTAAAAAATAATGACTGGAAAAGGAAAACTATTCTAAATAATTAAATAAATAAATATATAAAATTTTAAAAACTCTCAAAATAACAACACCAACCCCTAACAAAGAAAAACAACAAAAAAAAAAAAAAAAAATAATAATAATAATAATAATAATTTTTTAAAATTAAAAATTCATAATCTATTTGACTTTGACACTACACACCTTCACAAATAGAACTACATGTCACAGTGTTGATAATGTTGAAAGAATAAGCTTCACTAAGCCACATTTCATTATCAGTAGATTTCTCTGTTAAATCCATTTTTAATAAAGTTAAATAAAAACAACTACAACACTTGAAGCATTTATCAACTTCATTTATGTCATCAACCCAAAACAAGTCGACAGCCAAAACAAAAAGAAGTGTATTAATAAATAAAAGCATGTTATGAAATGCTTGACACTTTTATCAGAGAAATTCTAGCTGGAATAACTGATCAGTGACACACACAAAGTCTGAGATGCCAGAAAATTAATTAATTCAATGCTGGGGGTTGAAGTAAAGCTGATATAATATTCTGCATTAATGAAAAATGTCTTATTAAAATAATATTATTAAATATTCATATATTCCTGCATTTTAATATAAACAGTTGGTATACATCAGGGAAACATTAAAAATTAGCATTTTGAAATTTAACTAATATTTGTCATTATCAACAAAAAAACCATTGGGATTTTCAGTAAAATTGTTTGATGTGTGTTAATAATAAACAAATCACACACACACACACACACACACACACACACACACACACACACACACACACACTACTACTACTATTATGCATAAAATAGAAAAACAATACTGTTAATATTAAAAGATAACTGAAAGTTATGATTATAATATGTACATACTGAAAAACACACACACACACACACACACACACACACACACACAAACACAGACACACACTACTACTATTATGCATAAAATGGAAAAACAATACTGTTAGTATTAAAAGATAACCGAAAGTTATGATTATAATATGTACATACTGAAACACACACATACATACATACATACACACACACATTCTCTATAGATGAGGCATGGAATCTGTTTCTATTTATTTAGAAGTGAATTTCAGATTTTACTAGATAAAATTATTATTCACTGTAAGTTGCTGTTACTCTGTCAACAGTCTTAATCAAATATTTACACCAGGTACTCTGTCTTACATAGTAAAAAGTGACTCTTAAAGGCAATTTACATATTCATTACATATTCATTACATACACTTAAATATGATCACAACACCACCATTATACTTTTAAAATTCTCTATATAATTTTGTACCCATTACAAGTAGTTATTTTTAGAAATTTTATGGTTATTGTCAACAAATACAAATATGTGTGTTCTGCTTCAAATTAATACAAAGAAGCAGGGGCTTTGTTAAAAAAAGAATTTTTATTATTATTATTTTTTTAAAAGTATGTGTCTTCTGATACAGGTTAATAAAAAATTTTAAGAGGTGTTTATTCATTTCATAACAACTCCCTGCAAAATCTCATAAAAACTCCAGCTGACAAGATAAAGTGTATTTAAATGACTTGTATAAAAAGCTAAGAAATTAGAAAATGCACTCATAATCATACCTAATACTACTAATTGTCAGAAACTGAAAGCTCTATGATAAATGTTACTAATAATTATTTCTAAATCTCACTTAAGCTCTTGTCATAGCCACATCCGAGTTGAAATGAGTGCTGCATTTTATTTATAGTTTTCCCTGATAATCATTATTAAATCTTACAATAATCTACTTTTCTGATAATATTTATTAAAAAATATATATATATATATATAAAACCAGCCCTAAATAAATGTTTAAATAAAAATTTTAGTAATTACTTTTTTATTATTAATTTATATGGAATTTTTAATGAAATTTGTTGTTTATGTACAGAATTTTAATTAAGTGAATTACTTTTAATTAAAAGAAAATATTTATGAGAAACAAAATTAATAAATAAAAATGATTTTATGAGACGATTTAATTTTTTTTTTAACACAGAGTTGATTTAAGTATCTGAAATATATCAACAGCCATAGTTCAAAAATATACATTATAATTGTGTAGAATTGTGATTTTGCTTATACAGAATGTGTACCTAAACTGATACTTCAAAAACAGTGATGTTTATTATTTGTTTAAAAAAATAAAAATCACAATGACTCTTTTAAACATTGTTTTCTGATTGTTTTTAATTTTTAAATGAATTTAAAGCTACATAAAAGCTCTGCTTTTCATTTTATTATAGAAGACATCGACTAATACTTTTTTTTTTTTTTTTTGAAGTGTCATTAACTATTATTAGATACTTTTGTTGATTCCTCTTGAGCTTTCATAATAAACATCAGTAAATCTGAATATGGTATGCAGTAAAAATTAGTTTTTAAGTATGAAAATGCCTAAGCAGTCTTGTGATTCTGTTATGATTAAAAGTAAATGGTCAAGGTCAGTGTTCAAAATCAAAAGCATTTTTGTGCCTCAGCCAGTTTCAAAATGAAGAACATTGTTTATTATGCAATTCAAATACTCATGTTGTCCTGTTAATGTTTTGGTTCTAGAACTATGGTGTTTTGACATCTCATCAGTTAGTCTCTTGCTTCAAGTGGTTTTAAGGGAGATTACAGTATTCAGTCAATCAATGAATCAATCAATCAATCTCTCACTTTTTCTATCCTCTCTCTCTCTCTCTCTCTCTCTCTCTCACACACACACACACACACACACACACACACACACACATTCAATATTCACTGCATATAAATAACAAGAAATTAAATCATCTAATTCAATATTTGCTTCATTTACTTAAATATTTACTTCATTTTAATAAAGAAACCTACATTATATAAAGTGTCCATTATGTAATTATATTTATCTAAAATATAAAAAAAAAACCCAAATAATTAGATGAATTATATTTATCTTTTCCCCTCAACAACATAGAAATTTAACCAGTAGAGGTTTTAAAACAATAGTTACCAAATAACAAACAAATAACTGAATTTATCATTTATTGTGCAAACACAAGAACACCAAATAGTAAAATAATACAGATCAATTTAAGGCTAAACATTATTTCAAAAACCTCTAGAAATTTATGCAAAGAATTAATGTTACCAAAAGAAACATATTCAATATTTTATAATTTAAAAAAAGAAATTAAAATTCAAAAGTATGAAAATCAAACAGATAGTAAAATGAAAAATCAAAATTTTATTTACATATATTTAATGGCATCATCCAAAAATA
Source organism: Chrysomallon squamiferum (assembly GCA_012295275.1). Lineage (NCBI taxonomy): Eukaryota > Metazoa > Mollusca > Gastropoda > Neomphalida > Peltospiridae > Chrysomallon > Chrysomallon squamiferum. The sequence goes on along the minus strand of CM022670.1, from coordinate 36,990,742 downwards.
ATAATATATATATATAAACAAGCTTAGTCTAATCACTTTTTTAAAAGCAAGGGCAACTAGGATTTTTAAATAAATAAATTTAAATATATGAACCAAATTAAAAAAAAAAAAAAAATGATGATGATGATGGTGATAATAATAATAATAATAATAATAACAACAACAATACCAATAATATAAATTAAATAAAAAATACTAAAGAAAGATTTTCTTGCTTATGCCTAGTATTATTATTACTGTTCATTTTCAATGACAGAAAAATACCTTATTCCAGTGATATTCACAATTATTATAAAAAAAACCTATCAATTCATTATACAAATCGTTTTTGAAACAATAACCCTAAAGTTACACAAAGCAATTATTAACTGGATTGACAACAATTTTTAATTTTGATTTTGTTTTGTCAAAATTAATTATTTTCAATATTTTAAGTTTTTACAGTTAGTAAATATGACAACCAAGAGCAAAAATTCAGTCTTTCAAGTTATGTATGATTTAAAATACTGCTAAACAACTATCATTATTATTAATATAGAAGGCTGGACCTTTTTTTTTTTAAAATTTTTAAAAATTTAAATTTATTGTTTATATTTTGATTTTTTTTGTTTCATTTGTTAACTTTATTTATTTATTTATTTATTTTTATTTGTTTGTTTGTTTGTTTGTTGTTGTTGTTGTTGTGGTTTAATAAAATATCCATACAAAGAAATTTTAAAGATGTGATGGAAGGACAAATATCCACAAAAATACACTGTACACTCTATTTTTAATAAACAAATAAAAGAAATTCTTAATTTACAAACTGCATTGTTATATTAAGTCATCTACATTAAATTACAGTCACCAAAACAATTTTATTGGATTAAAGCATATCCATTTTAATTCCAACAACTATAAAATCAGATCAAGCAATGAACTGTGAAATATCTGAAGACACTAGCAACTTTATACATCAATTACTTTTAGATTAAAAAACAAAACAAAAAAATATTTGCCAGTTTATTTTCATTTTCCTTTCTTCCGACCTTTTCCTGCACCATTCTTTCTTTTTTTAGGCTTTACTTTATTATTTTTACTCTGGTGGTAAAGGCAACATCCTGTTATGGTAACAATAAGAAGAAAACCACCTCCCCCAGCTCCAGCTGCGATCAGTATCATAGAATTGTCATCTGTCTTCTTCTTTTCTCCAGTATTTATCTCAACAGCTGATACAGTTGTTACAGTTGTTACAGTTGTTACAGCTTGAACATTAACTTCAAACCCTGAGCTATCGTTTCCTCTGCTGTTCTTGGCCAACACCTTCCAAATACCTCTGCTGGTGACGGTCACTACTGAAATGACCAGAGTTCCATTATCTGTGGTCACAAATCCACTGGTGTCTTTCTTGTTATTACTGGAAATACTCAGTCCAGATGGAGACAGCCAAGTAAAATCAGGAAATGGAAATCCTTTTGTTTCACAGTGAATTGCAAGACTGCTTCCTTCCATCACATGATACGGTCCTCCACACTGAATTATCTTTGGCGGAATACAGATCAATTCTGATGACGGTACATCAAATAAAGGACGATATTGCAGATTCATAGGCTCATAACAAATGATCATTTCAGAATAATGATTTCTGTTTCTAAAAAAAGTCAAATTGTTAAGTTCCTTCATCCAGTCCATATCACAGTGACATTGCCATGGATTATCTGACAGTGAGAGATGATGAATTCTAATCAAAGTTGGTTTTAAATCTTTAGAAAGAGTTTTCAGATTGTTTGATTTCAGGTCCAGTAACTGTAATTTAGGAAAACTGGAAATGACATTATTTGGAATGGACTGCAATTTATTTCCATGCAAGTCTAACATTAACAGTGAATTCAAACCCTGAAATGTAGATTCATCAAGTGATCTTAGTTTCATGTTTCCCAGGTATAACTGCCTCAAAGAACTCAATCCTGAGAAGGTTCCAGATTCTATACTGCAATATTGATTACCAGAAAGATCAATCATTTCTAAAAATTTCAAACCATGAAATGTTCCTTTGTGGATTTGTCCAATCTGGTTGTTTCTCAAAACAATTCTTCTGAGCTGTTTTAAATCCTGAAATGAATCTTCTTCTACATCTGTTAAATCTGTGAAACTAATAAATATTTCTGTTAAATTGAGGCCTGTGAAGATACTTCTGTTAATTTTGTTAAGACGAATGGGATTAGATGGTATTCCATTTACAATCAGTGCTTTAGCATTTCTTGTAATGTTTTTCAGATTTGGCCCAGTGCATCTGATCCGATCAATAGTGTTCACAATAGGATTACAGTCTGATGATGCTAATGATTCAAATATCACTGTCTGAAGGACAAAGAAAACAATAAAATAATGAACCCTAAGTTTCAGTAAACAGGAACACCTTTCCATTGTATACTGTCTTCCAAAATTCATACAGCAATTTTTTCAAGATACTAGTTCTTAAAGACTTAAATTCTGAGGTTCTGATTTTACTTCCAACTATGTTATTTCTCCTAAACAGACATGAAATCACATACCCACATATCTATTAAAAAACCAGCGAAGTAAACGATAAGTATGAAAAATTTAACCAATCAAAATAAAGTTACTGCAGGATGATTAAGACTAGTCTGGACTAGAACTGAAATATATATATTTTTTAATAAAGTGATAAATAAACCAGCTTAAAGTATAATCTGTATCACTTCATAAATCATTTAACATTTTAGTAATAACCAGCCATGAAAGCTTAACTGTCACAACAAAAAGAGATATGGACTGAACAAATGTGAAATGAGAAATTTTATTAAATGAATAAATAAATGAACAAATCAATCTTTGACACTCGAACAAAAATAAAAGAAATACTTAAAATAAAATATTTGTAGATCATTTATAATAAATAATAAAATGATACATACACAAATTTTCATATTGGTTTTGATAAATATTTTCAAAATAAGAGTTATATTTTATATATAATACATATATACAGTGGCACCTGTCTAGTGGCTCCCAAATTGATGTGGTCACCTACAATGTATACTTTTCCAAGACCCAACTGTTTTTCAATCGATACGTCCTTTAGATCAATGGAGACCTACTGAACATGGACAGCATTTTTTAATTATTGTTCCACTGCTTTAGATATAGTCATTTGGATTTGCACAGTGCATGCAGGGAGTGGTTTTTTTTGTTGAATCACAAGAGTCTGCAAGCTCCAATTGCCAAATACTTGCCCACCAAATCATCTGGTACATACTTTTGCCAGTTCAAACATTCAACATCATTCCATGTATGGTTATGCTTTATAAATACCACATTTTAGTGGACTTTTGGGGGTAAAAAAAAAATGGTCCAGATGGCACAAATCTGAGCTCTAATTGGATGTTAAGTGCAATATTTTTAAAAACATAAATAAACCTTAAGCTTATTATGAATTTTTATGATCTGCAAAATTTGTTTTATTTACATCCATCAATAAAATTGATATGTTTGCAGTTGTGTTTTTAGGAGACAGCCACAATTAATGTTTGTTGTGGTTACTGGTGTGGTGCATAAATAAAGATTGTAAATATGTTTAAAAACATTGTCTGTAATTTTTGTCTCTCTGATGACAGGACACCTGCAATGTAGGGACACTTTTGCTATGCATCACAGTTGTCATTACAAGACAGGTACCACTGTATATATATATATATATATTTAAAACAGTATAAAATAAAAGCCAGTGCCTGCAGATTACTTATGAAAGACCAGAAAAACAATGCCTTGTTGCTCACTGAAAAAGAGTAAGCCATGCTTGAATGAAACAGGTTTGCTCTTTCATTATCAGATAAATATTTATTTATTTTTGATTAGAATATTTTTAATTAAGTTTCCATGACAGTTTTGATGGAGACCTAAGGCTTAATAATGAAATGAAAGCATGTTAAATATTCAGATATTTCTATGTTGTAAATCATACAAATAGTATTATATCTCAACATTAACTATACTTTAAACAGTAATGATAAATTTGGAAGCCAAAGCAAATAGAAGTTTGTTGAATGTGATCCAAGACTTCTAAGAAACAAATATCTAAATAATTAATTCTTCAAAACTTTTTGACCAAATATCAAAATGTTGTTAGTGTGTTACAAACACTGATTTAGTACTTCAAGAAGTATTTGACATTTAATCTTTCCTAACCTTATTAAACAAATTAGAGCAAAATCCAATGGGGGTGATGTTAAAGCCACTGCATGGTTCAGTATGAAATGATATATCAGTTATCTACTGTTGTGAAACAAAAACTATCAACACATTTGTTGGTTTCACAATTATATATCACACAGTTCCAAGCCAAAATCAGAAGAAAAGCTACAGACGACTTTAATAATGAAGAAGTCAAATTCCAGTCACAAATAAAAAAGATCTGGTTATTTTTTCTTAATATTTAAGATACAAAAAATAATAATAATTTTTTTTTTTATTCAAACAAAATAAATAAAAACAGTTTTTTTATGTAACTTTTTAAACAATTGAAAACATGAAAGGTGTACTAAGTGTTCATTTTTTTAAATTTAATTTTTTTTTTTTTTTTAAAACAAGATTCAACAAGATTATACATTGTAATGAATCAGAGAATACTTCAAAACCAAATCAAAAACAAAATAATTTATATTGGCATTTACTGTATCCAAGGAAAAACAATAAAACAATAATAATTTATGAAAAAAAAAAAAATTAAAAACCATTTAATTCAGCAATACATTAAGTGTTTTTACTATATTTGTAATTTGTGTGTACTTACTTAAAAAATATAAACATTTTAATAATGAAGTGTTTAAATCTAATTTTTTTTTTTTAAAGCATTTTCAAATATTTTAAAATGTCTTAACTTTCATTACATGCCATTTAGAAAATTACTTTTAAATACTTGTAAACTGGTTTTAATTTCAATAACTGAAATAGCATTAAAAATACAAGTTTTCTAATAATTATTAAACCAGGTTGAAAGACAAAGTGTTATCACACTAGCTTTATTTATGACATACAATATTTTTGAATATTTTTATTCATGAATCTCTAATTGTTCAATTTGTGTGATCTTCCTGAATTAACAATACATTGTTATTTATATTATTAAATATAATCTCTTCTAGAATTAAGTAATAAATGTAATATAAAATATTGCAATAGTAAATTAAACCACAAAGGAAAAAGAAGAAAAAGTAATTTCTTATTTTCAAAACAATCATAAAAAACATAAACTTCTGAAATTAGGATTTACAGAATGTTTTTAAAATTGCTTTTTAAATTATTAATTCAATTAACATACTAAATCAAAGTAAAAATGTTGTGAAACATGATAGTTAATAAGTATTCACTTCTTATTGTTGTTATTTCTAGGACTAATTTTATTTTTACTTCCGTGATAAAAACAACATACTATAATGGTAACTGCAGTAAGCAAAGTACCTGCCCCAACACCTCCAGCAATCAGATAAATTTCATTGTTTTTGTTGTTCTTTTTTTGTACATGAACTTCAAAGCTGGAACTGTCATTTCCTGCATTATTATGAGCCAGAACTGTCCAATGACCATTTACATGCAAATTTACAGCCAATATAAGCAATGTTCCATTGTCCATAGTTACATATCTGTCTGTTTGTTTGTTGCTGTTAATGCTCAAACCAGAAGGAGACTTCCAGATGAAGTCAGGAAATGGATCTCCTTTTGCTTCACAATGTAATCTAAGATTTCTTCCTTCGGTCACTTCATAAGGTCCTCCACACTGTATTATCTTTGGTGGAATGCAAGGCATTTCCGATCTAGGTACATCAATCAGAGGGCGATACCGAAGAGAGGATGGTCCGTAACAAATGATCATATCAAAATAATGCTGTCTGTTCTCAGTAACAGTCAAATTGGTAGAATTCTTCATCCATTCTAAATCACAGTTACACTGCCATGGGTTATCTGACAGTGAGACATGACGTAGTCTAGTCAAAGCTGGCTTTAAGTCTTTAGAAAGAGTTTTCAAATTATTTGATGTCAGGTCCAGTGATTGTAATTTAGGAAAACTGGAGATGATACTGTTTGTTAGATGTTGTAAATTATTACCATGTAAATCAAAATCAATAAGTGAATTCAAACCTTGAAATGAAGATTCATCGAGTGATCCCAGTTTCATGTTTCCCAAATACAAATGCCTCAAAGAATTCAATCCTGAGAAGGCTCCAGATTCTATATGGCAATACTCATTACCAGAAAGATCTATCATTTCTAGAAATTTCAAACCATGAAATGTTCCTTTGTGTATTTTTCCAATCTGATTGTTTTTCAAAACAACTCTTCTGAGCTGTTTTAAATCCTGAAATGAATCTTCGTCTACATCTGTTAAATCTGTGAAACTAATAAATATTTCAGTTAAATTGAGGCCTGTGAAGATACTTCTGTTAATTTTGTTAAGACGAATGGGATTAGATGGTATTCCATTTACAATCAGTGCTTTAGCATTTCTTGTAATGTTTTTCAGATTCGGCCCAGTGCATCTGATCCGATCAATAGTGTTCACAATAGGACTACAGTCTGATGATGCTACCGATTTATTTACCATATTCTGGAGAACAAATAAACCAATAATTATCTGTAATTTCAAATTACAAGAATTTGAAAAAAGTTCCATTCTGTTTGAAATCTTTCAACAACTGCACGTCTTTTCAAGTAATGATTATTTCTTTTATTTCGCTTTTTATTTTATATAAAAAATTTGAGCCCAGTACAGTATGGCTTAAATAACAGTAGTCAAGTAGTGTGATGTATAAATATGTTAAACAATACACCCATTTAATGGACTATCGTTTGTTGCTAAGTAAACTAATAATATTTATTTCAAACTTGCCCAATCAGAATAAAGCTATAACAATGACCATGATGGATGTACTTGTCCAGACAAGTATTCTATTGGTACTCACTGATAAATTAAACCCACTTAAAGAACCACCTCTGACATATTATATTTAAAAATCTGTACAATTTTAAACTTTAATGATGAACTATGGTAGATATATTTGAGACATTTGAACAGACAAGAAAAGTAGTGAAATCAATCTTCAGTGATTAGTAATTGCTTTCATCTACAACAATAAATAAAATATGAAATATTAACTCCTTTTAAGTATAAAACAGGAAAAACTGAAAATGATTATAAAATAGTAATTAACCAAAAAAATAAATAAATAAAAATAAAATAAAAAATTTATTTTTCTTTCAGAAATATTTTACGAAGATTTTTATTTAATTATTCTTTGAGGATCTTAATATTTCCATAAGATTTGCAAAATACTGAAAAACTAATTTAATGTTTTCATGTGATGTTTGTTATATATGCTAAGTAGCAAGTGAGTATTTGACCACAATCAGTGACAAGCATATTATAAAAGTTAGGTATGTTAAGCATAATGGAATAAAAAAGATATATATCTATATAAATATGCAAGACAATCACTGAAGATGCACTGTGTAGCAATTCTCTGATCAAACAAATTTGTTTTAAAACTGAACAAATTACTGATATTAACTGAAATTTTGTTTTCTTTTTCTTTATGATTTAACATTCCATAACTTGACGTCATAGGGTTTACCAGTACTTTCATGGTGAAAACAAACCAGAATTCTGATTGTGTTTTCTAAAAGGTATAATGGTTAAGTATTTGAGGTGTGTTTGAATAATTTAGAAAAAATATTTATGCTGACATGCTGGTATCTCAATAATCTAGGATGGGGACAAAATCCTATGTTGATCAGGAACAATCTTTTCATTTTATCAAAAGCTTTTATAAACAGCACAGACGATTAATAAATATGCACTGTCCAGAACCTAGAATTAGGTAGATTAAAAAGTGCCTGGTTGGTCTGTAAGTTGTAAATATATTGTCTGTTGATGTCATTTGTTTTGACAAGTGAAGTAAACACAATTCAGACATATCACATGTGTCACAATTCCAGATTAATTATCAAGATTTTAGTTATTTAAATACAGTTTTATTTACCAATTTATCAGCGTTAGTCAGCTTTCTATACATAATCAAACTTAGGTAAGGTTCTCTTGAATGGTATCTTAAGTGGGATTATTAAGTGTCTGTGCATAAAAACACTACCGAGACGATTTTATGACTTACAGTGTGTTAACCTTTAGATAAAAGGATATTAAAAGGCATTAGATCATAAAGAATGCACACTGTCAGAACCTAATGGATTGCCCCTTTGAACTTTGCTGTATATTTAAAGAAATAAAAAAAAAAACATAAAAAAATATTTATATATTAATTTATTATTATGCTTCTTTGATGTTCCAGTGGTGAGAAGAACAGGTATTTATTGTTTGCATTCTAGAAGTGGGAAGTAAGCCACATATATAATTATATCTAAATAATTTCTTATATAAAATACACTTCTAAAATAAATAACCTGTTATTTAAAAAAAATTAAAGAAAAAATTAAGTAATTTAAATTTCTCTGTCAATTTCTTTCTTTATTGCTATTCAAATGAGTTTTCCTCTTAAATTACATATATAATTTTAACTTCTTTTTTTTTTTTTTCTTCCTTTTTCCTGTCTTTATCTTGTTCAGATTAATATAATATACAGATATTGTTTCTATACCTATATTCATCTAATTGAGATTAAACAAAACATAGGAAGTATTCAACAAAGTGTTTTTAAATTTGAAACAAATTACTTTCTGATGATTAACCTGACTGGCTGAATATTGTCTGATAAACAAAGCACTTTACAACACTCATCAGTAACGTATTAATAGTCAAACTTTATTGTAATGTACTCCATTAAGAAAGTGAATATACTCAGATTCAAACAAACCGATTAGAAATCCTGTCTAACATTTGATAAGAAAGAATATTGATCATTCTGTGATCAATTTATTTTGTATGATAACATCTTGTATATGCTGTATAGGATATGGCTATTTAGGCATGAAGCCAATTTGTAATAGTTTAACTATAATATCAGCTATTTCCAAACAACAAAGTTATTCCTTGACTGCATGCTATTATAATGAAATCATTACATTTTCAATTTTATTTTTTTATTTAAGGATAAATGTGTGGCAAAAATAAAAATAATAATAATTTGTTTATGTTACAAAATTGGAACTTGATAGGAATAATCCCTTCTGTTACCATAAAAACTAGTACTAGTTTATTTCTTTATGTCAAATAATTACTTTAATATTTTCAAACCATAGAAAAGTTATATAAAGATTATATGAAAAGAATAGTTATTTTTTTTCAAGGTTTTCTTTCTGTCACTTTGTAGTGTTTGTTTATAAATATATATATATTCCAGATTTGGAATAATAAACTGTAAAAATGGTACGTGATTAAAAAAAAAATAAACTCTATAATATATTACCACTTATTATAGTGGTGATGTCATTATTATGTTATCTGTGTATATGCACTTCCTTCTGCAAAAAACCTGAAACATGTATCTGAAAAAGTAAATATTTTATATACATTTTCTAAATGGCTGTGTCAAAAATAAATAATAAATAATTTTATTTATTCAAATTTTGTCATTTTTCACATAGCATTTTCACTTAATAACTGTTATGATATCAAATGGGTAATGGTGTCTGCACTGCACAGCTGCCTGCAAGGCCTGAAACAGTTGAGAACTGTTATCTTTTTCTGGCTTAGCAATACTTTTCTTCAAAAGAGCATTGAAACATTGTCAACAGATATAGCTACTGCTGTTGCCCCAAGCTCTACCTTTCTCTCCTCAATTAATTCACATCTTCCTTAATCCCCAAAGACAAAATAATTGATACTGGATGATTTTGTTTTTATCTTCCAGCATTTTCCCCATTTATTTAAAAAGGCTTAAAATTCATCTAATCTGAAAGAACATGGATTTCCCTTCAAAACAATATTTTCATTTTTTTAAAATCAAACAAAATTTTGTTCTGGAATCTTAGAAAACGAGCTTCAGAACTGAAAATTCTCCATCTTTTCACAAAAAAGAAAATCCCCAATCAAGTATAATTTGGAGGCTTAAAAGTCAATTTTGGTGAGCAAAGGATGAATCTGGAATAAATTAAACACTATCTATATGTTACATGCTTGAAATTGGTGCATTTTTATGCTTCTGGGTATAAATCTGTGAAAAGACGTGAGCTTGCAAAAACCAGCATTTTCTCCAACTGTTGTTTTGTTTGTTTTTGTTTTTTTGTGGGTTTTTTTGCTGAACAACTGGAGAAAATTATAAGCCATAACTTTTGGTGGAATAGAGATAAAAAAATTTGTTTACACATTTGTGACTTTCTTATGGTAAAAAAACCTATAATTTATAAACCATAAGTAAAAAAAAATAAAAAATATAAAGAACTGACAGTTATTGTTCCAAGATTAAATTATGGGTGCCATTATCTATATCAAGCAACATTTTAGCATGTTACTTTTTTTCCCCCTATTTCTTTTTTAACACTCAAGAAGATCATTCAAGAGAAAATTATTGCTAAAAATATGATACATTCTTGAAAAATATGGCAGTTAATTATGGGTAATTTTTATTGCAGGACAAAAATGAAATTAAAAAACTGACTTTTAAATATTTTTCATGATTTATTTCAATTTTAGTAATTTGTTAAGAATAAAAAAGAATAAATGAATGTTTAATGGGATCCGAGCATAGAAAACAGAATACAGATTAGCTACTGGGTGCCACAGGTATGAAAATCTGAAATATTCATGAAATATTATAAATATTTCAAAAGTTTATAAATACATGTATCATATTTAATTGAAATATAGCACACAAAAAAAATGTTTTCTTTAAAGTAAAAAAAATTGCGTGGAATTTAAACATTCAAACAAAATATGACAAACTGTCAAAATACACTGACATGCCCACACTGAGGTGGAAGATCTTTCATTGAAATATGTGAATGACTCAAATGAATATGACTGATGCAGGCACAACACAAGACAATTTCAGTGATACTGGCTCATAAGATGCTTAAAATCAGTAAAAGGAACACCAACTTCAGCACATTGAAAATCCAAAGCAGACTTCATCACCCATTATGCGAACATGACCTGGTACCCAACAAAAAATAATCTCTTTATTCAAGTAAAATTTTTGTATATGTTGTAAAGCTTGGTGATATTAGAGAGAAAAGTGAGTGGGAAAAAAAGGATGCCTTTTTTATTTGTTTCAGGATTTAAAAGATTTAACTTGTCAGTGAATACAGATGCTCTCATGGAAATTTCAGTGTCTGAATGAAAAACTATTGCACATGACATGGAATTCCCATCCTATGATTCATCTGAATAAACAGAAATGAAGTCACAGTACCTGTCTCAAATTTTCATGGAAAGTTGCTGGTATGTAGATGCATCTATTCAATCTTTTTTTGCACAAAATTGGCACAATCTTCAGTGGTTTGATACACCAAGATGGTAAAACAAAATATGAATGTGTTTCCAGAATGTCAGAGAAATCAATGCTGAAAGCAGATAAAACTGCCTTATAGGAAGGCCAAAAGTACTACTGCAGAGATATAGCTAAGTAAATAGGTTAGTGTGTATCAATGTACAAACTCTCTACAGGTGAAGTTTTAAATGCTTCAAGACAAAATCTAAGACCCTAGTTGTGTACAGAATCCAGCATTTGTAAGTAAGTCTTACAAGCTGACCTGTATATAATCCAGGTTAGGTCATGTTTTTAATCACCTTTCAGTCTGCTTCCTAAATTAATGAGAGACTTCAAGATATCTTTAGGAAAGTAATATTGAGTTTTATTGAGAAAAACAAAAAATTATTTACCTTTTCTGTTTCCTTTAACAAGAAAAATACAGCAGAAATTGTTCATAGAAAAAACAAATCTTTTTCAGTGAATAATGTTGTTCAGGTCAATAGTTCCATTTCTTGAAAAGTTATTTTGTTAGGAAATTAATTATTTTCTTGCATAAATAACAAAAATAATTACAAAATTAAGAATTAAAAAATAAAAATATGAACACAAATTCACGTCACAAAAAGTTAATTTCAGCCTTACCTTTTCTTGCAGTATCTTTGTTTCAGTATAATAATCAAGTGGTTTTACTGCATAAGGAAGGTCTTCAGTGGCATTGCTGAGGTCTTTACCTTCATACACAACACTTGCACTACTTGTTAGCACAAATTTCTGAAATTAAAAAATGCTACATTATTAAAATTAAGATGGAAATTCTATGTATAATAAAAATATAAAAACCCACCACAAAAAACAACCTAATTTAATTATCAAACAAAATTATTAACAAAAATATTTTTGTTTTTAAAAATCTTAATATTATATGAAAAGGATTGCTGAGAAAGAAATTAAAAACAACATAAACAACACCAAACTTTATTTAAGGCAAAATAAACTTGTGAATGTTTGTACTGATTAAATTTTTTATTCCTTCAGTTTTACTTCTCTTTCCTTTTAATTTATTATTTTGTTTTAAAGAAAACGATTGCTGTTAAACACAAACACTTTTCCTTTTAATTAATGGTTAACACTTAGGAGACATTATTTATTTTAACAAGTAACTTCGAATATTACCTTCACTCCTGCTTCCTTGCATGCTTCAATGACAGTTTTAGTACCTTCATAATTAACCTTGAAGAATAGTTCCTTGTTGTTGCTTAGAGGAGAAACTGTAGCACAGTGAAAGACACAGTCTACTCCTACCAGAGCTTCAAGCAGATCCTGAAATATACAAACATTTTTGGTAATTTGTTTTTTCTCCCTTTACATATTCATTTGATTCACAAAATTAAGACATAAGTTAATACTTGGTATTTTTGTAAATGGTATATTAGGCACTGCAATAATTATTTTTCAGTAAAATTAAAACCACTTTATTTTTTTATTTTTGTATTTTATTGAGAATTTTATATATCATCGTTTTCTGTTCAACTTGAATAAAACTTTTTTGCATGAACTAAAATCTTTTGTTTCTTAAAATAATTGTACTAGTACTAATAAATAACTCTTATAAAGGATTAAATGTAAACTTAAACTAATCGGTCTTGCTTTGGTATGTGATCTACTCTATCTTTTGATCTGCACCGAGCAAATTTTTCTTTGGTGGTGTGTGATCTATGTGTTTATTTTAATTATTATTTTGTTTATTCTTGGTTTTTCATTACAATTTTTCACAACATAAATGAAACAAATTTTCCTTTTATTATATAAGTTACAGGAACAAGGGCTAAAAAGTGTATGAATATTGAATAATTTTATCGATGAATTGAGCAAACATCTGCTAGAAATGCAAGAAAAAGTTCTTCAGCATTCTTCCTCATCTGCAGCCAACAGAAATAATCAACATGTGATTGGAAGGTTCTCTGACATGATGCAACATTTTCTTCCACATCTACAAGGCCATTTCTTCCTCATCTACAAGGCCATTTCTTCATAAAAATGCAATTGCCTTTATCTTGTCACTGATCACATTGTAAAAATCTTTAGCCAATATCTTAAGGGTTCTTTAGAAATTGAAAAGTAAACAAACAAGTAAAATCACAGAATGAAATACAGACGAACTACCAAACCATGTATCTGTTCAAAAATGAAGTTTGCCTATTTAATCCATTTCCAATCCAAGCTAGGTCAAATCTGTTTTTATTTTACATGCCTGCCTGCCATAAACTGACATTTCCTGTTAAAGAAATATAATTATTCTTTCTCATCATGTTCTTATCGTGTAGAAATTTCCAAGATATTTTGTTTACTGTAGATTGCCCTTTAAGTTATAGATCACATGCCAAAGTAGTTTCATGATGCATAGATCACACACCAAAGTAGCATCAAATAATCTATGCTAACAAAAATGTTATACATTTAAAGAAAATGTAAACATACTTGCTTGATGCACAAATTTCCAATATAAAATTTGACTTTCTCATTTTCAAAACTTTTGCGGATGTCAAAGACTGAAACTTTGTAACCTTTTTCAAGTAAAGCTTCACACAAGTGTTGACCCAAGAATCCACATCCTCCAATTATAAGACAGTGCTGAAAAGAATAAACTCATAAATCTGCATTAAAACTAAAAGCAGTTTATCATGCACATATTTATATTTTAATGTATTTCTTGAAATGGCCTATAAAATCAGCCAAATTGTATTGTTTATTGTTGTTTTGTTTAATGTTGGAAATTTTTTTTTTATTGGATCAGAACAAAGAGATTGATTAAATTGAGAAAATTGCTTCATGGGCAGTATGTCAAACTTCAATCAACTTACAAAAACATAAATGATAACAAAAACCCTAGGTCATCAGCTCATTGAATATAATATTTAAAAACAATATTTTGTGAACTTAAACCTAGTCCCAACAAAATTATTTACAAACCTCAAAAATAAGGATTAAAAAAAGAATATATTTAATCACATATACAGCAAAAAGAGGGAAATGTATAATTAACATGAATACATTTCTAGAAAGCCATGTTTGGTTTAGCTGATTTATGGATTTTTTTTTTTTTTTTTTTTTTTTTTGATGGACTTTCTTAAAGACTGCATATTTTCAACAACCCATTATTCTTTTTACTCATCATTTATTTTTATTTTTATGATTTTGTTTTGTGTTGATTTATTTTTGTTGTTTTTTTGTTGTTGAATTTTGTTATTGTTAATTTTTCTTCTTCTTTTAAATGCATGTGAAACCAATTTTATGATTAAAAGAAAAAAATCAAATAAAGAAAATTTACTATTCAGTATAAAACTTTTATTCACACAGCAGCCTACTGTCAAATGAAATGCATTATACACTGAAACCTTTGATTCACTACGTCTTGAACTTTTAGTTTTATGTATTTAATTCCTATTAGTTTCCTTTTACAACCAAAATTTATTAACTTGTTTAGCCTTAAGGTTTACATGCAACACTTTTTTCTTTCTTTTTTTAACTTGGTGTTGGATAAAGTTTATGACTCGAACATCGAAGTGTAAATGTATTTACACCTTAATTTAAAAAAAAAAAAAAAAAAAAAAAAATCATTTTTTTCTTTATTTTTATTATTTTAATTATTTTATTGTTTGTTTGTTTTTTATTTATTATTATTATATATATATTTTTTTTATAATGTATACATCATAAGTGGGGATCTTTGAGAACCAGTAAAAAGTCAATTAACAGGTAATCGGCGTTTAAGATATATATATAGGAACAACAATACGTTCTTTCAAATAGATCATTAAAACGTTTTCTTTTGAGGGGAAAACATAAGAAGGTATGCTTGATAAATAAAAAGTTCTTGTACCTCAAACTTTAGAGAAGCCATTTGACATCGGTCGATCAGTGTTAGCCAATAGGATTTACAAGTTATCGTTAACTCAAAATTATACTGCTAACAATACTACTATTTAAAAGTAATTGAACAACAGCAACAACAATAATACATGTACCGGACCAATTATCCGGAACCCTTGGGGTCTGAGGCATTCCGGATTTCTGGATTTTCCGGTTTTCTGGTACCAAGGCATCTAAATACGTAAACAATTAGACATAAACATTTTAAAATTAAAACCATAAAGAAAATTGACGACGCACCACTGTGGCGACTCAACACGTAAACAATGCGGCGAATGGATGAACGCCACGCGGCTTGAAAGAGTAGTTCCAGTTTGGTGAGGATAACACCCACGCGCGCCAACTATGAAAATAGCGTCGGGAAAAAATTTTTTCCTGGTTTTCTAGTCTTTCCGGATTGCAGGACGCCGGATAATTGATCCGGTACCTGTAGTAATAATAAATAAACAAATCGCCTGTGTTCTACGTCCAAATTCTATGCTTATTAGCTTTTCTTTGTCGATTTCCCACCAATTACAATTAACTGATTTATTTTCTTTAATTATGCTTGTATAGTTTATATAACTCTTATAAAAACATATATATATATATATATAAACTGAAAACACAGTCTTTCTTTACTTTATTGTGTGTTGGCAAACCAGCAAGATGGTTTAGGTGGGCTCAATTAATCGGACACATACTGCAGTAGATGTAACCTTGTTTAATGCCAAGATGCCTTTATCCATTAATGGCTGATCATTAATTTTGTATATATAGCCCTATCGAACACATTGAAAGTCATGAATAGTTGCAAAATGTTCAAGAAATTAATGAATAATCTGAAAAAGAATTTTATTTTGCAATATACATATTTGTTATAGCTATCTTTATTTGAGTGAGTGCATGTAATTATTAACCTCAGAGCTTATAGGATCAAGATGTTCCTGAAATTTACCATTTTCCAAAAATAATTCTCCCTAGGATAGCGAGATGTTCTGATTAGGCAGCACTGTCTTGCTTTTGAGCACTGTCCCTCGCCCTGCGCGATCCCAAGAAGGACATTAATCTGGCTTTAGACTTTAATAATTTTTTGTCAGTTACTATAATTTGTTTAGTGTGTGTGTGTGTATGTGCGTGAGTACATCTATAGATACAAATGCAACGGCTGTGTATTTAAAAAAAAAAAAAAAAAAATGGAAATGGCCATACTGATCTGTTCCTTCCTTCCCAATCTAAGTCTCACGAACCTTAGCATACACCTAGTCCCTAAAACCCATTTCTGTCACTGTTTAGTATTGGTAGATGAGCGTGATGAAGTACAGTAATAGAACTTTGGCTCAAGAGTCATGAGATCGATATCTCTTGGTGGTAACAAAAGGCATGGTATGAACTATCCTGTCGGTATATGTATTATTTAAAAATGAAAAAAATAAATAGCCTTGCTCGTTGTACTTATCCTTAGCATAATGATAGTAAATAAAATGTGCTGAGTGCGTCGTTAAATAAAATTTTAATTTCCTTCCTTTCTTTTACCGACTGATATCCTGTAACTTGTTGATTGGATAGTAGCACAATCGCTTCTTGTAATTAAATTTTATCCAATAAAAGAAAAGCTAGTTTTTAACTCCGTTACAGAACATCCGGGAAACAAAAGCGGCTGGTTCGTTTCGAAGATCAACAAATCGAGAATAAAGTCATGGTATGTAAAGTATAATGATCAGCACCCAGCTGAACCAATTAGATATGCATTCCATTTTTTTATTTTTATTTATTTGCTACTAAACAATTGGGAAACAGTTAATTAAGCTGTTTTTTATTGGTTGTTTTTTTTAAACAAGTTTTTGGTTCATTTAGTGAATCATTATTTCTGTAGCTAGGAAATGTTAATTTTAATTTAAAAGTATAATTATAATACAGTTTAAACTGCAGTACAATAATTTCGCTCATTTTCGCAAATGTAAAATTTCTGTAATTTATTATAGAAGGTATCCCGTGCATATATTCATAACTGTAAGTAACACCACTATGCCATACGTTACAAATGTCAAGTCCAAACACGAAATATAACATATAACATAAAAATGACAGGCTTCAGAAATATTCCAGTTCATGTATTTCATACAGTTTATTAAATACCGGAAAAATAGATTTCAAAATACTGATGAATTCAAAATATTGATTACATAACATAATTAATTTTATGCAATACTACAAAGCTAAAATAATAATAATAATAATAATAATAATAATAATAATAATAATAATAATAATAATAATATGTGAAAGTATCTCAATATTTTTAACAGCTACATCAGAGACAATCTTTTTTCTGATGGGCAGAGATAACTGAAATAACATAGATGTCAACCAGTTAGGTTATTTAGCAATATATTGTTTTTAGTTTATATAACTTTTCTTTACTCTAAAATGTATGAAAAAGCTTCAGCTATTAATATAAATTAAAATAAATAAACCACATCATGTAGATTAATGAAGCATATGAATCAAACACTGATTCTTTTTTCAGGCAAGTTTCAAAAGAACCACACTAGCTGGAGGAGGGAGAAAGAAGTCGGGGCCTAAACCAGAACTAACTGAAGAACAAAAGCAAGAAATTAGAGAAGCTTTTGATTTGTTTGATGCAGATGGATCAGGAACTATTGATGCCAAAGAACTTAAAGTAATTGCATTACAAAATGCATTTCAGTCCATTTTATGTACATGATATATTTATTGCAGAAGACAACCAATTTAGCAAAATAATTTTTTAAATTTAATTTGTATATCAAATAATAATAATGATACAATCATGATTAATAAATTAAAAACCAAATGAAATCTGAATTGTACATTTTTTTAAATCTGGAATATATTTGATATGTTAAACAGTGCAAAAGTGATGTAAGCTATTTCCAGTTCTTTTCACCTTTAGATTAATAAAGACATTCTTTCAATCATTTATTTAGTTATTAAATTCATAATTTAAATTTGTACAGGTAGCAATGAGAGCATTAGGATTTGAACCAAAGAAAGAAGAAATTAAGAAAATGATAGCAGATCTTGACAAAGAAGGTTTAGGTATGTCCATTATGAAATTGTTTTAGGTTTTGGATGTCTTTCACAAACAAAAGCATCTGAAATAGGTTATATTGCAGAAGATTGTATACTCTAAATATAATCCGTATAAAACAGTATTTTTATGCCCTGTATGAAAACTATTCTCTTTAATTAGTGATCACTGACAACATAAATAAAAATACTGTACAGAATGTACAGAAACTGGAAGATGCCCTAAAGACTTTACAGCACTCAGATTTTTAAAACAAAATTTGTTTCTATCCCTAAACAAAGATAAGTTTTATGTTGAGTTTTATATTTTGAGTGGGGCTTAAAAAAGATAATGTAAATTCAATGAAATTATTTTTCATAATAAAAACGTGATAGTTTTTCTGATCTGTTAGTAATACAAAACAAATTAAGCTCTTTTTATACATCAGATAGTGTCCTTTTTTTTTTTTTTTTTTTTTTTTTTTTTTATTAAACAAAGCAGTTCAAAAGTTTTAAATGTTGCAGAATAATGATGTTTTGAAATTATTTCTATAGGCACAATTGATTTCAATGACTTTTTGATGATAATGACACAGAAAATGAGTGAGAAAGATGCCAAAGAGGAAATACTTAAAGCATTCAGACTGTTTGATGATGATGAAACTGGCAAAATATCTTTTAAGAATCTGAAAAGAGTTTGCAAAGAGTTAGGAGAAAACTTAACTGATGAAGAACTGCAGGTTTGTAAAATTGGATGTACTGCTGAGATGTGGTTATACTTTGGATTGAGTATATGATTGTATGATGTGTCTGATTTTATTAGAGCTGTTAGTAACAGAATCCCATAAATTCTTGAAAGACATAAAATATCTATAAATGTAGGAAATCTAATTAAGCTGACTGGTCCACTTTAAATAATAATAGACAATCTAGTTATAATGTTAATTCAGTTTTTAAATTCTTATTTCAGGAAATGATAGATGAAGCTGATCGAGATGGAGATGGTGAAATTAACCAAGAAGAATTCTTACGGATTATGAAAAAGACAAGTTTATATTAGAATACTCGTAGATGTACCCATAACAATATACACTGTTGAAAACAATAGTGCCGCTGCAGTTAACTGAATGAAAATGAGCAATGTTGCCTTTTCTACTGATTGCATATATAATCGATACCTGTTAACAGCAGAGTACATTTTGAATAATTTAAAAAATAAATAAAAAATGTATATTCTATAAGTAAATAAAGCTCATGTGCCAGACGTTTTTAAAAACCTGCCTTCCTTAAAAGTTCCAGACGAATCTCTGAAACTGTATTTATATTGTTATGTTTTCATTTATATTTCACATGAGAAACAAGATATTTTCCACAATCCATATTAAAAGTATATAGTCGTGGCACTATTTCAATTTTTTTTTTTTTAAAACCAACTGTCAGATTCATTGTTTCACCAGTATGACTTGTATATATGTTTGAATTAACAATTTTGTGTTTAAATATATTCATTATATTCCTTTATTACTTCATGGAGGAAATCTAATAATGTGATTTTTGTTGGTACTTAATTTTGTTTTATGTCCAAAAATTGTCCAATCAGAATAACTTTTCTTTCTATAATTCCTATCTTTTAAGTTTGTGAATAAAGGGACCAATTTATTAATGTTTTTTTTAATTTTGTTTTTATCTTTTTTATTATTTTTTTCAGTTTTCATTTAAAAATAAATATTCATTATGATATTATTTCAACATACATTGTGCTTCATTTAAAATATGATTAAATATCATTTAACCATTTATTTTCATGTCACCAGTTAACAAATCAAAAAGCTGAGGTGATAGGGGGTTTGTTTTAATAATGTAGAAGAAACCTAGAGATAATTTTTGAATTGTTAATTGTGCTTTAAAAATTGTATATATATATTTATATAAATAAATTAAAAATATAAAATTTATTTAGGGAAATTAAAACTAATGCACATAATGCAAAAATACATACATGCAACAGCAAATGCATGTGTATCCAGGAAAATAAAACATGTAAATACAATTTTCTTGTATTGTTGTTATTATCAATATTACAAATCTAAATATTCAGGCTATCTTCAAATTTTCCATTTTATCAAAAGTATTATTTATTTTTTTAAATTATTTTCATACTCACATTTCATAATATTATTCAAACAAATTATTTCTGAATGTATGATATGTATACCTTGTTGTGTAGATAGATATTAAAATATTGAAAACAAAATTTGTGTTGGAAATTTATTGTGCCATGCTTATAAAAATGTTCATGTGATTTCAAAACTCTATGCTCAGTCTGAAGCATTGCCATGTCACAGTCATTTTCAGGAATTAGTTTATCTTTAAATAGATGCTTCTTTACTGAAGAATTTTATTTTTTGAAGAAGAAGAAGAAGATACAAAACAAATCAGTATTTACCATACATTTTACAGCTATGCAAGAATAAAAAAATATCTGCAGAACATCAGTAATGCAATGACTAATATTTGTGATAATGATGATAATATGAAAAAGACATTATCATGTGCATAAAATCAGCAGATGTTAATTAAATGAGGATTAATTGAATATTTTGGAATTATTTATTTATTAATATAAAATAATTTACTGGCATGACAGATTTCTTTTCTGTTTCTCTCTTTGTTTTTGTTTTTTGTTTTAAAATTTTAGAATAAATAAGCATTAGTTGTTGTCTATGTTTTCTATATTAGTGATTAGTGGCACCTATAGGCATATCCAAGACTTATTATGATGGTGACAAGAGGTGTGTGGGCCCTGAAAACATTAATATATCAAGATATTCACATGTAAAATCAATATGTACCAATAGTGACAGCAATAATAAAATTATATGTTGTTGTTTTGTTTGTATTTTATTATTATTATTATTATTATTATTATTATTATTATTATTATTATTATTAACGTTTTATTTATTTCTTTTTTTATTCATTTATTATTTTAATTAATATTAAGATACTGTTTAATAAGCAAAATATTTTGATAAACTGCTTTGCTATAAATAATTTATGATAGATGCTAATATTTACAAATTACAAGTTTTCATTAATAATTTATGGAATAAGGTCGATGTTCTGTACTTTCTCCCCATCCCTTGTCATTTCCACGATACACGTCAAAACAAATTAAAGGGAGATAATTTACCTAGGAAAATCTCGTAACTGGAAGTTAACAAAATCTTAGGTGTTTTTTTTGGAATACAGTAAACTTGTGAAAATTTGATCCAAATTACAATTTTTTGTTTTTTTTAATCCTTCTGATCAGACATGACACACATATTCTCAAATGTTGTTGCAGATATTTCGGATAATCTTAAGGACAAATTTCCGGCTGGTTTTGACTTTCATTCAATGGTTAAGCAGGTGTGTCGAGATGCGAATGTTAACATAAGTATTATCGATAAGACTGGCTATAAGCTGCAAGGCTTATGGCTTTCCATGGAGCACGCGTACAAACTGTTAGCAACCGCTCTAGCAGTGTATGGAAAAATGGATAAAAATGATTTGGATGACAAGGATCAATTAAACGAAAAGAACAAATTCAGCGAAATTGTTGAAAATACGAATGAAAACAAATGTGACAGGAAATCCAATTATACTAAAGTCAATGAGTACAAAGAATCAGGAACTGATTCAAAAGTTTTCCGAAATGATGATAATGAAAACGAAGAAAAGTTAAAATTAAGGCCTTCCCGCACACAAACAAAACAGTCAATAACGCATTCGGAATCTGAAGAATCGAACAGTCTTAATGCTGAACTAAATGAATCGAATGAAAATGTGTCATCCGACAAAGAAAAAGATGAGGAGACACAGAAGAAAAAAGGAAGAGGAAGACCCCGAAAATACCCACCTGGCTTTGTAAGATCAAAAATTTATAATAAGTACAGAACAAAAATGAGTGGATATGTAAAGAAGAAGAAAGAAAAAACAATAAAAAGTTCACAAAAAAGAAAGCGGGGACGCCCCAAAAAACTTGAAGATGACGGTGAGGGAGATTTCCCTTGTCAAGATTGTGACCTGGTAGCTAAAAGTCGAAACGCACTGGCCGATCACAGACACAGAATTCACTTGTCTTGCCCTACAAAGTGTGATATTTGTTTTAAAGTTTTTCCGAACTTTCGCTATATGAAACGACACCGTGCATCACATGTTGAACCTCAACACTGTTGTGATATTTGTGGTAAAATGTATAAAATTAAGAAAGCAATGATTGACCACAAGAAGACACACGATAAGGATTATGTACGACCATGTTTTGATTGCCACTTATGCTCAAAAAACTTCTGCAACAGATACATTTTGGATTGTCATATTAAAGCCGAGCATCTTGGCCAAAAGAAAAGTTATCTTTGCTGTGTTTGCGGAAAGAGCTTTACCACCAGACATTCGTTGGCAGAACACTCAAATGCTCACACTGGAGCAAAACCACATGTTGCGAGATATGTGGAAAAGGTTTTACATACGAATCGGCGTTGAGAGACCACAAATTTACTCATGCTAATAATAAACAGTTTGTATGTCATTTGTGTAGTAAATCATTCAATCAAAGATCAGGTCTCAAAATGCACCTAAGAATTCACGCAGATGAGAAAAAATTTGTTTGCTCTGAATGTGGCAGACCTTTCACACAAAAACAAGCTCTTCAGCGGCATTTTCGTGTTCACAAAGGTGAAAAGCCCTTTATATGCAAACTTTGCTCTCGATCGTTTACCGACGCTTCAATCATCAGACGTCATATGATTCTGGTTCACAAAATTAATAAGGATCCAAAGTCATGGAGGGAGGATATAATATGTGAGGTAAAAGCTGCGGAAAATTATCATGTAGAAAAAATCGGTCAAAACAGTGATGAAAATGATGATTCACCCCATGTTGCTGAAGAAAATACGAAAAAAAACCAGGAGGGATGCAGAGAAACGATTGAATTGACAGATATGCACCATCATCAGTCTTCCGATACTCAGTCCAATGTAGACTTTTATGATTATGAAACTCCTAACGAAAACATTGGAAATTTTGATGCAGAAGCTCATTCTTCTACTGTTCAGCATATTGATATCAGCGAAAATGAACTGGCTGCAAGAGAATCACATTTTATGGATAACCGTAAACACTGGTTTAATAATGTATTAGAAAAGAATATTGAGCATGGGCCCCAAATTATGACGACTTTAGAAGGTCAGAGTACAATGCATTCGGACGCTAGTTCCGATGGTCAGAACCATGTTTATCATGCAAATGACGATCGAAATCATGTAACAAACTCACATCCTGAAGGATCTAATATGAAAAATGAAAGTACAAATTCTGAGACATACGCCCATCGTACAGCTCAAAGAGATCAGAGATATCCGGGGATGTCTTACTCTCACAACATTTCTGGCAATCAGACTGGTTGTAGTACGGGATCACAAACTTGGCCTATGTATGCGTATTACAGCCATCTTGCCAGCCAGTTTGGAATGAGTTTGAATGATTATACCTATATAAATTCTCATGGAAATCCTCACCAGTAAACTGAAAGACACCAATTTTCCTGGGGTGCAACGATGCGATCAAAACCATATGCGATATATTGCGATAAAACAAAGTGTATTGCAGTGTAGTTTATATTATTTTAATTTTATGATAACTTTAAATGAACTTCATTAGTATCAAACTTAATTAGCTGAATTATTTAGTAGATCATTTTCCTCAAGAATATCTGGCTATGCGGAAAATGGCATTCTACTGGATTACATAAATGTTTATGTACTAACTGGAAGACTACACCTTTGCTGTCCTTTCCACTACAGCTAAGGGTCTTCAGACAAAGGTGTAGCATCTGGTTTATGTTAACATCAACATCAAATATAGCCCATTCCAAAACTGACTTCTGAAGTAATAATTCTTCTTTTTAGGGGTAAAGACAAAATCACAATACGCACAACTGTACCGCGATACCTAACCAGCAAATAGCAGTGTGCCGATCTACCAGTTTATCACATTTTACATTACTGGATTTAAAGTGACTCCGTGTTATTTGTAATATGAGTGTGTGTTTGTTTGTGTGTGTGTCAGATTTTATATGTTTATCATTAAGTATTTATAAACTAATATAAATTAATTTCACGTTTACCTTTATCTCGATGAAACAGTACTGAATGACAAACAACTCGCAGCGTTTTGTTTGGAAACGGTTCATTATCACACCTGTTGATAAATGCGTGATTTAATTCATAACGGCACTCAAAATTTACCCATAGTCGGACAGTATCAAACACAATATGAATGAAATATTTTAAACATTTTGGGAGATTTGGCACGGTGACATTTGACAGTATTCAAAGGGTCGAGCACAGAGAGACCTAAAAATATGCAATATAAACGCAGCATTTAACAAAAATATGATTTTTTTTATATATATATTTTTTAAATTTATTATTCATATTACATCGGTTAAAAAGCGGATTGAATAGTTCATTGATATTAATTTATTCTGTGGCTCAAAATGCTTTTTAAAATATTTGTTCACTTCTTTCTCACGCACGCACGCATACCCATTTTCAAATTTTTTTAAATTTTTTTTTATTTTTTGAAAAAATATTGATTCAGATGTAAAAGATTATAATACTCAACAGTATTCGAAATAATGTTATTCATATAAATAGCCACCTAATTGGCTTGTAAGTAGTGATGTAGAACGGATCAAAACCAAAGTATTTAATGTATATCGCTATAAACATATTTTGACAATTTTATATTATGTTTTTGTTGTTTAATTATCATCATCATCTTCATTATTATATTATTATTATTTAAAATATTATCCTTTATATATATATATATTTTATTATTATTATTATTATTTAATACGGTTTTGTATTATTTATTTATTATTTGCATTGATCTTAATGGGGGTTTGGTTATTGTTTTGTTTTTTTTTGTTGCACGATCTTCATTGATAGGTACATAAGGTACTCCTGATCGAACCCACTTTGTTTAATTTGGTATCGCTGTATGCTGAGAGTGTGTGTGTGTGTATATATATATAGCTAAACCAAAATTTATTCACGCAAAGAAAATAGATCTTCAAGCGAAATGACTGTCAAAACTATTTTTTGACCTTGTATTTCCGTCATTCTCCTAACAGTACATATAAGCGAGTATTTGACTATCAATATATATATATATATATATATATTAAACGGCTGGTGTTACGTTTTGAAGCTTGTATATAGTAAGACAGTAATACAAATAATCATTGTACAAATCAAGGGCTTAGAACACAGAGGCAAGGGATCTGGCAAATCGTGTGACAAATTGGTTCTGTGCAGTTATTAATTATATGTCCTATAATAACGTATTTGTGGTGCCAATCTTTTATATATCTACATTAAAAAACATTTTTTTTGGGGGGGGGATAATCGTAATATTAACGGCGTAAATACAAATGGAGGTCATGCGTGCCGAATGAAAAAATGTGAAAGCATTTCAGATTTTTTTTTTTCGTTGTAACTATTAACGTTCATAAAACGTTATATTAATATTACAGTATAAATTATATTTTTCGCCTGACTGAAAAATGAATATAAGATAACAAGTTTCTACCAGCTTTAAGACATTTTTTTCTTGTGTGGACGTGAAACATCATTCGTGACACGACAAAACTTTGATATTTTATGTATATAATTCGGTTTAGCAATACCGATGAAATACTAGTATTCAGAACATAAAAATCTTACATTGGAACAACATATTTCATACTTTTCTAATAAAGCACATTAATTAACTAATATATTTCTTTTTATCTGTTGCCAAACTTACAGAAAAATACATGTAGTATTTTAGTTTTGAAATTTTTATTTGTTTTGGGGGACTGTCGTTTATCTTCAATTTTATTCTTCACTTATTTTAAATATAATTTTTATTTATTATCATAATTATTTAATTTTCAAAAATTATTCATTACTTGTTGGGGTTTTTTCTGATGATAAATAATACTATTCATGTGCCATTTATATCGTATAGTTCACCAAAAAATAAATAAATAATACATATTTTTTTTACAATGCAACAGTAACTTTATTCAAATTGTTTGAAGAAGTTCTGACAGTTAAAAATAAAAATCTGCTAAAAAAAAAAAATGTAAGCAAGTAACAAACATACCAAATTTATATATATATAGAAATATCAAAAAAAAAAAGAAAGCAGTTAAAGCAGCAAAACAATTCTAGAATTATGAAACCATCCAAAAAGCCACATAAATTTTTGCCAACCCTCACCAGCCAAACCAATTATTTTATTAAAAAGGTTGTCATGACGTGAAAATCAGAAACAACTTTTTTTTTAAATTTAAAAAAGTAGTGAACTATATCATTAATGAGATTTTGTATTTTTAAATACTTTATTAAACATGAGATGGGGGATGATGAAGCTAACTGACATTTATATACATTAATATACAATTCATTTGCTCGAGACAAGTATGATTACAGTAAAACTAACATCTGTTCCCAAGTTTAAAATTCAAAATACATAAAGCTTATTTCATCTGCATACATGCAAAAAGAATATTCTTAACATCATTAATGAGAAACTATTCAGTTTACATTGTTGGAATGCTTCTAGATGCTTGACTAGATGGTCACTTGAATAGGAAACTGAAAAGGAGAAAACAATAGATTTTAAACAAATGCACATAGTGGAAACAAAAGTAAAATACATAGTTCCTTTAAATAATAAAACAACAATACATGTTCACTATATAATTATATCTCAGATATTTATTTCATTTCATTTTATATTTTTTATTATTTACATGTACTGAGAAACAAATCTATATATTTGTCTATCAGTAATTGGACACAAATCACCTTTCTGTTCATGATCTAAATACTTGAACAAAACTGTATCTGATCTAAATATACAGCTGTAGATATCCAAAAACCTTTGTAGCATTTATATGTTGACACATGTAGCTATCACTACAACTGATATGGTTATGAATCAACTGTAGAGTTAAAAATACCATTAAGACATCTGACCATAATATCAGTATCAAAAGCTTCAAATTACAGACTGATTTACAAACAGCTAAGTTTATATGTTTGATGGCCTTGAACTGGACATGACCATCACACAAAAACAATGCTGTGTTATGTCATTACCTGTAAGGATAGCCATGATATTTTGACCTGAACACAGATAAAAGGAAACTGAAGAATACTGCAACGAATCCCAAACCAACGAGAGCTAGAACTGGAAGAAAATGAAGAATGAAAGATAAATTAAAGTCTTTCAAGTTACAAGTTGTTATAAATAGCTCTAAGTAAATATACAAATATGACAAAAAATTCTGCTGAAGTTAAAATAAACAATTTTGAGAAGTTTTAAGTATTCACTTAATATAAATATGTGTAGCCCAGTGTTTGTACAATTACTTCTCATTACAACTAGAAGATACTATACAATTTTAAATGTTGACAGTTTTTTGATCATTACTTTTCTAAAATATATCTTCTGAAAATCTTACTTTTTCTTTTGCTTGGGTCACCTTTCATTGTCTGTGCCTCGTTTAGCATGATAAATCCTACAACAACAGCAGCATCTTATTGCTAAGGAATTTTTGTAACATTATCTAGACTAATATTTAAAAAAAAAAAAAAATTTCTTTTTGAAATTGAGATAAATATTTATATAAAAAAGAAATGAAATGCAAATATAATTAAGTAACTGAATGAAAGTTCATGCTCTTTTTTTATTTTTTATAAATCTTTCTATAAGAAATGAAATTCTTTAAATTATGCATGCACAAGGAGCAAAGAATAGGAAATTTTAAAACTGAAATACAAATTATAAAGTTTAGTAAATCTTTCTAGATCCATTTAATGAGATCAAACACTTTACTCATACTTATTATCAACAGCTATTCCAATTCTATCATGTATGCATAATGTTAAGGACTATCATACTGTTTTATTATTTGCAGTAAGACAAAGGATACTCAGTGTCATGACAATGTAAGTCTCCATAATAAATTGTCCTTGACTGCTACCATGAATATATTGCTGAAAAAGAAATTGAAACACATAAACATACATATATTTTCATTTTAATGCATCCTACCATTTCACTACAACTGTAGATTCTGATGTTATCATGGGAATGCTATTTAACCAATTTCCATTAATAACTGCAATTCCTGCTATTGTTATTCAGGTAATATATATAGTAAAGATGTACATCTTACCATTTCACCAGTCTGCGGATTACGATGCATTAATGGAGGCCCTCTTATATGATTCCACATCTGTCCTGACGTCATAGCAAATATCACTGTCTGAAAAATTAAATTTGATGCTGTAAAATAAAATCACTGAAAAACCAATCAAAAGTAGTTTGAAGACATTTAATGACAACAGTACCAAATTTTTTAATATTTTAATGTAATTCATCTTTTGTTTTGAGTTGGAAAATAATTAGACATATACTTCATAATTTTTATCATTTTAAATAGCACCTTACCAAAGCACCAACACCCCAGGACGTTTTGTTGTACAGAAACTCAAGATTGTTTCGTTTCAAGTACAGCAATCCTCCTATCAGGGAAAACAGTAATGCTAGGGCTAATGTCCCTGAGTAGTTTGGTGGACGAAATATCCGAATCTGAAAAAAAAACAATAATAATAAAGTTCTGTAACAAATTTACACAAATTACTAAATATCTGAATCTGAAAAAACCCCAATAATAATAAAGTTCTGTAACAAATTTACACAAATTACTAAACAGAATCTATCAAAGTTGATCAACAAACAAAACTGGATAATAAGAAAATAAGGTTAAAATAAATTTTGAAGAAAAACATTTCTCTGAGCCATCTTTTATAGATTCTATTTGTTTCAAAAATTACCTGTATATCTGTTCTTTCAGCAACCCATCTAGCAAGTTGTTCAGCAGCAAAACCAACCCTGTTAGAAAAATAAACTTTTGTTGATGATGTGCACAGAAGTTAAAACATATCAAATGTAAATAACATATTTGTTATTTCTGCAAAAATATCCTTTTACAGACATTTTATTTTAGAATAGCTGTTTCCAATTCCAATGAACAATGCTTTACTTTCTATATCAGGTTTAATTTTGTGATATAAATTTCTCTGAAACAGAACCAAAAAAAGCCAGATAACATCCAGGTATTTTTCCTTCAAATATAAAAATATAAAAAGATAGATAGATGTTTACTTTAAACATGTTGGTTAAATTAATATATATATATACACACACACACACACACACACACACACATACTTTTTTGAACATACTATGAGATGAAATAATAAAACATTAGATAAATTATACAAACCGCTGGATGTTTGCAGTGTCTGCCTTCTTTGGCTTTCCCTTTGGTGGAAAATGCATAAACACAGGAGCAGTGTTCAACTTTAGCTGCATCAAAAGCAGAAATAATAGTTACAAATTGATAAAAATAAATACATGAATAACTGAAAGATTCTGTTTACAAGAATTCAGGGGGTTTTTTCTTTGTTTTTTTAAGAAAGTCAGAAAACATCATAATTTATCTAGAATTAGAGCTGAACGTATATATTTAAAACAACTACATCAGAACATTAATATAAATCATTTCAAGATGTTTAAAGTTAAATGAGTTAAATGACTTACAGACTGAAATACATCAGGACCTTCATCATAATCCACCATAATAAAGAAGAGTCGGTTTGAATACTGCTGTGAATATCGCCATGAGTGTGCAAGTATGTTGTATTCTTCATTAGCTTGTCTGAAACAAGAACAATAGAGATAAAAAGATTACAGCTGAAAGCAAAAAGATTTGGGGAACAGAATAATTTTCTAACAGTATCAATTTATTAATTGAAGACTATAAGCAATTTAATTTAAACTGATAAGAAAAGAAAAGATAAGAAATAGAACAGACCTGCATACACTGCACTGTCGGGATGGCTGCAATGCAGTCAACATCACAATACTTGAGTAATTTCTAGGAGCAGTTTTTACATAATGTCGGAATTTGTCCCCATTCATACGAATTACAGGTTTTTTGTTGTTCCATTCTGTCAGCTGCTGTACTTTGTCACCAATAGAGTCCTAATCAGTGAAAATAATTATTATAAGACAATTTGTAATAATAATAATCTTCAAAACATTTTAAAAAAGAAAAGGAAAAAGGGAGTGAAACAAAAATCATTATAATCATTAAAAATCATTATAATTTATAATAATTAATATTATATGCAAATGCAGGGGCAATATTTTTTCTTGCGATAATAGAAGACCAACCATGCATAATAATTCCTGAAATGTGTAATGACCAGGCGTTAACGTAACCTGCAAGATTACCGATGACCGATGCTATTCTATATTTAGGCTAATTAACAATTACATTTATTATTAAATTCATGTATTATTATTATTATATTCATCGGCATACGACACTCGTCACATGCCTTCTACATGAATTTTCAAAGAATCAACAATGCATAACCTGTGAAATAATATAATATTCAAAGAAGTATTAAATAGATATCATTTACCTCTTTCCGTTTATAAATCTGGCCAACAATGCCAATACAAAGCAAAAATGCTGCAGCTATACGTAAAAACGATCCAACGACAGCCATGTTGTATACGTGGATAAGACAAGACATTTCATTGGTTGTAGTGCCTTTCAACCAATTGTTATGAGGGTTTTAAAGCAAAAGGGTCTTATTTTTTTTTGGTTAGCCCTTGTGGAATAGTTGCAAGTTCCATATAGCTTACAAACATAATTGTTTTGTTTCTCTCTCTCTCTCTCTCTCTCTCTCTCTCTCTCTCTCTCTCTCTCACTCACACACACACACACACACACACACACACACACACACACCAGATTTTGCATATTTTATTTTCAGATTATAATTTAGATATACTATTAAAATATACAAAATGAAAATCATTTAAATTTCAGTTGAAATGCTTCTGAATTAACAAACGGCCAGATGAATAAGATAACGTTTACAATGCCTGCTGGAGAAAATAATAAAAATTAAATTTATTAAAAAAGTAAAAAAAAAAAACTGAATTAATATTATGCTTGAAGGCAAGTAATTTATTTTCCTACGCGAATTTTAAATTTCGTTCACTTAAATTTCATTTATTTATTTATTTGTTTAAATTAATTGTATGCAGTTATTTGTACCGTTAATTACACAAAGAAATGCACCAAATATATTACTTCATCTCTATCTAGCGACAAACTTTTACAAAATATATATATAAATATAATTAAAAAGATAATACCTGTGTACGCTTTATGTCTTTTCAGTTAATTATTCAGCCACTCATATTACATACAATAATTTAATTTACTTGGTTTGGATTTAGAATATATAATTTAATATACAAGTACTTTTACACAAAAATTATAATCAAATAAATTAATGAGATAAGTTTTTTCACGTAATCGGATTTTCAAATATTTACAAAAAGTGCTAAAACCTTATTTACCATACTGAAAAAAAAATGCAATATACATATAAATAGAATATTTAAATTAGTGTTTCAGTCAAAACAATCATACTTTTAAATACTTTAATCTAGTCCCAGTGAATTTAATTAATATTATTATTATTACTATTATTTTTTTCATCTCTATTATTATGTCTATTATAACTATTATTGTTGTTATTTTTTTATTTATTTACTGATTTTTATTATTATTATTATTATTATTACTATTTGTACTGCCCCTCTCTCCCCCGTTGTTAATTTGTTTTTGTTCACGTCCACTTCTTTTTCTGGTGTAAATACATTAAGTAGAAAATGGAAAGTTAAATTGAAAATTCTAAAAAAAAAAAAAAAAAACTCACCAAAAACATGTAACTTAACACAGAAAACAAATTACAAACAGATTATCACACACTACCATACAATTTAGTGTTTGATTTTCTCTCGTGTCACATATTTTTGTTGTGATGCTTTTGTTAGAAATGCGCGATGCGCGCACGCGCATGTTAATTCAGTGAATGATTCAAACAAACATATACTCTTCGATTATTTAAAATGAGTTAAAACAGTTTGAAGCTAACGATGAAAGATATCCCACGGAAATGATAAAAGGTATAACTGTCTAGCTGCAGTTCGTTCAGTTTACTCTGCAATAAAATATACGTAACATTTTCTAGTTTATAAAATGAAATAAACCAAATGGCATAATATACTATAAAGGTAAGAAATGTACATGTCATACATTTTCCAACTAAATTTTCATATAAAAGTAATCTTGGTTAAAATCATAAATTACAAACATTTACCCCCCCCCTCCAACATAAATTAAACTGGAGGCAACCAATCCTTTGATGTTCAATTTCAAAGAGAGAGGGGTATAGGTTTACAGCTGACTTTATTACTTTTTTGATTCCTTAAATGTGTTTGTGTGAAACATGTAACTGATTTTACAAGTAATAACAAAGAAGAAACGTTTGATCTATTACCCTCAATGCTAGTTAGTAACTGTTGATTAACTATTTCTGGCTGAATTGAAATGAAATAAAAATTTAAAATATGCATATCGATTTCATAATTATAATTAATAACGTTCATTAATGTCTGAACCATTGCAAATAATTATACACGATCAATCAGTATCCTGTGTCACAATAAAGAAAAAAAAAAAAAAAAAAAAAAAAAAAAAAAAAAAAAATAGGAAGAGAAATCGGTGCCAAATCTATTTTCGCACTGAGAAATTTTGGGTCATGTAATGTTTTCATACTTTTTGGAACTACATTTAATAGTAAGCAGCTTGTAAATGAATGAATAGACTCGTTCATTCTTCTTTCTGATTGGCTGCAGAAGCTGTTCGCCGGTTCCAGACTTTGTGTTTACAGAAAAAGTGAGGGTGTGAGTGCAAGTACTGCTATGGATATCCCAGCAAAGCAAAGGCCGTTATAGCGCCGTTGTGAGTATAATTAACATTTCAAAATGTCGTTTCTTGTTAAGAGGTTTTCCCAAATACTGAGTTACTACTGTTTTCAGAATCATTGCTTTCGCAAGTAAGAATCAGTTTATCTTTAAAAGCTATCTGGATGAAAGAGTTCCACCGAAGCGTATAACGCTGGAAAATGGTAAGTTGGAAGTTTTGCACGCTTTTTTACCCTTTCGGATTCTTTTATTTGTTTTAAACGTAGAAATCAGGATGCTGATGCATACCTTTAAAGTTATTGAATATAATAAGAATGTCATCATTTCCAGTGAACTGCGAGGTAGTTCCGTAAGCCGAGGCTCAGTCATGACCTTTTATCGTACGTTCGTAATTGTGTTGAGAAGTTCGTCTTTGATGTAGGTCGCCGCATGCTTTTGGGAATTTATTTTGTTATCATCGTTTTTGGCAAGAAAGCATTATATTTATAAACTTATCTATATTTTAATTTTTTACTTTTTTTTTTATTTCAAGGTTGAAAATATTAATAGTTTGAGATTTTTGAAAGCCCGCCCAAAGTACAATGAATGTTTTCTGTAGATGTTAAAAAGAGATTTTTTATCATTATTATTAAAAACCAAAATAATAATAATAATAATAATAATAATAATAATATATAAGAAATACGAATTAAATCAGGAATAAGTATTTTTTCAGATGTAAAGACATAAAGTGAATTTGTAACTATAGTGACTTTTAATTACATTTCCTAGAATGTTTCACCTCCATTTGGAAATCATCCAAAGAAAGTTTTTGCCAATCCCTAATTAACCAGGTGCTTTTAATAATATTCTGTACACTCAAAAACACTTCATCAGGATTTCCTTCTGCAGCTGTAACTAACCTTTATATTCTGCTTTAAAAACATTAAAAAAACTAAATTTAAAACTAGCATTTGCATATAATAATTACATCAAAAACTTCCTTGTTTTCCTTCATATTTTTAAATTTATTTATTTATTTTTAAAGTTTGTTGTTCACTTTCTTTTCTTGTTTACTTTTATTTCTTCTTTTCTATTTCTGTTTTTTTCTTCTTTTTGCTGATTATCGGTAACATTGTCAAAATACTTTTCATATACAAAGGTTTTAATAATAAATTCATTTGACAAGAAATGAATTGCCTGTTTCTTGATGTGGTCTGCAATAAATACAATTTAAAGAAAAAAAAATTATGTTAAGAGAAGAAGTAAAAAAAGCACGATTTTGCTAAAAGTTTTAAATCTGTTAAATCAATATATGACTAATTGAAATTTTAAAGCCATAATATTTGAAATACTCAAGTTGGTATCATTATAAGTAAATGTTTTATTATTATTATTATTATTATTATTATTATTATTATTATTACATTGCACTAGTTTGAGTAACTTATATAATAATTTATAAAATTTATAACATAGATGTAACATATATGCACTATAATTTGTCAAAAATACGATTTTTTTATCTTGAACTTTTCATCTACAAAGTATCCACCTTGATGTTAGTTGCTACGATTTAAAAAAAAAATGGATCTGTCTTTGAAATGTTTATTTATTTATCCAAAATTACCTTACAGGATCTGTATCTTCCAGTTATATAATATCAAATAACATAATATGTTAGGTCAAGCAAATATTACTGATATGAAGTTAAGCATGTATCCTTGTCCTATACCTTTCTAAGTTATCCATCATAAATCATAAAACATAATTTTCAGTATAGTATTAATATAATATGTTTCACAGATTCCATTAAATAACAAGTTTAACGTGTGTAAGTGTGCATAAACGATTTTTTTTTTTTTTTTTTTCTTTTTTACAAGAATTATCTGCCAGTAAATTGCTAATGTATGTTATTTTAGCATGTTTCCTTCATTAGTGAGCCTTTAATGGACTCAACAGACAGCTCCGTCCAAAACAAACATCAGCCGTGCAATGACTATATTCTTTAATAAAAATCTTTTTTTTTTTCTCTGTTGTGAGTGATGTCTGGATGATAGTGTCAAAAAACACACTTCACTAATAAAGTTAATTCACTGAGGCATGAGCAACTAATAGAATGTGATAACTCACACAGGATAACTCCCATCCAATCAGCTTGTTCTTGCATCATGAGCTTTTGCCTTTTGAAAAAAAGGAAAGGAGTTAAACTTTGTAAGAACTGGTAGAAAGTCTGCTGCCTCTCTGCATTATTATGTTTAACATAACAATATCCTGCTCAAAGCCTTGGACTGAATGCTCTTATGAAATCACTGGTTTGTGTCCAAAGGTTTATGTTAAGAAAATATATTCTGTAAAAGTTCTCTTTAAAAAATGTATGTTAAAAAAAACTAAAATTTGTATGTTTGTAGAACACCTGTGTTTTCAGTTTTAAAATGTTTCTGATATATAACAATGCTGAAATGAAGTTGGCAGCTCATTAAACATTACCCAGACAGACAATGTATTCATGGACAGCCAATGCACAACAGTATTTAACATTTTCACAATATCCTTTAACAGTCTTAGCATTAAACATTACATGTCAGCTACATTCTAAAATAGAAAATACAAATACTCTAGAGGGTATCCACTTACACATATAAAGTTATTTTTAAAATTTGAAAAAGGAAAGATAAAAGTTTATAGTGATATGATAAGTAGAACATTCTTAAGTGTTTACTGCTGTTACTTGGGATTGATAAAAACAAAATAAAAATAAAAATAATAAAAATAAAAAAATAAAATAAATAAATAAAAAATTTACTTCAGATGATCTTTTAAAGACTGCATGCTATAGAGAATAACTACTTAACCATACAGAATTTGAACTGAAACATCCTTTATTCTGGAAATGTTATTAAATTATTTTAACATGTTTTTGTAGACATCAGAAAACATGTAGGAAATGAAATTATCATGTTACATTATATATGTAAAACATTAATATTTTATTTGAAAACATTAATATGTTATTTTTAAAAGGTTTAATAATTACTGAGAAGAAACCATCTTCTGCATAACCAGTTTGGATTAAACTATAATATTCTGAATGTTTAGAAACATTATTTTTCTTTTAGATGTAAATATTATCTCTAAACGTCTTGTTTAGACTGTACAATTTAGCGTTAAATGACAACAGTGTATTTCCTTTATTTATTTATTTAATTTTTTTTTTTTTTAATACCCAACTGCCTGTTGTTTATTACTAATAGCATTGTCCCATTGTACATATATATATATAAACACACGTAAATATGTATATATGCATTTGCAAAGCAAACAATCAGCCATATGTAGTTTGTCTTACACCACTCTCCTGCTAACAGTGTGCAGAGTTCCTTATTTAATTTGTTAGCTCTGAACACAAGTACTGTAACTTAGGGATAAGAATTCAGCCAGATGCAGCTGGCTGAAGATAGAAAGATGTTATCACAAACAGGTGCAGGGCAAGAGAGAGAAAAAAAAAATAGTTTCGTGACCTTTTCATATTCGTTGTTATGCCTCACAAAACTTATGTCTAGAAGTTCATTATGAAAACAGCTACTTTACAAGAGTTAGCCTGGCTATAGAAATGTGTAATAAGAGTGTGTTTTTTATGTTAAGAGTTGGATGAGGTTTGCAGAGCATTTTGTAATTGTATCAACATGCATTAAAATACGTACAGAACAGCAGAATGACTTACTGAGTGCAGAAGACTGAAATAGGAATCATCCAAATTAATGACTGTAACGTGTCTGTCAGGGGAATGACATTTGATGGAATCTCACATCTGTGATAAAATAATAGTAAAACAAAACAAAACTTTGAACTTCTGAACTTCAGTAAGCAACATTTCTGATACAACTTCATTCAAAAAGAATGACTGCTTCATCCAAAAATATGTTTCACATTTAAGCGTGACAAAGAAAAAAACAAAACAATTCTTATGATATAAAAAAAACCTCAAAAAACAAACTAAAAAAACCTCAACACCAACACAAAACAACATAATGAAGATTCCAAAGTAAAAACAATTTTTTTTTTTTTTTTTTTTTTTTTTAATGACTATCTGGTTAGCAGAAAAGTTAAAAGTCTGACATATTGGATTGCTTCATGTATTTTATTACCATCTGCTGAAGTTGACAGTGAAATGCGAATGGGGAATATCATCTTGCTCACTGTGTTCACTCTGCCAAAGACTGGAATGCTGCTTGTAACTTTTTAAAGTGCCTCTTGTCAACATCTCTTAACACTTTGTAAATAATCACATTTGGCCATAAGTTTTTTTTTTTTTTTTTTTGCTTTAAAAAAGAAACACTCTTAAATTTTTTTTTTATTATTCTCTATATTTAAATAGATATTTAAATATTAATCTATGGAGCACCATGATTTAAATAAACTGTTATATGTTTTAATTATTTATTGTTATTCTGTTGCATTTTTTCAGCCATTCATGTCAGCTTAAGTAAACCAATGCATCCATTTCATGTACCATATGCTGTTATTCAGACAATTTCCATCTTAAAACCATTTTACCTTTTATTCAAAGAATTTATCCGATATCTTTTAGCTTTGCATAGCTCTGAATGGTCAGAAATTACCCAGACAGTATAAAATTATATATAATATAACTAATTCAGTTTCCTGATTCTATATTCATTACATTACATAGCTAATTCAGTTTCCTGATCCTATATTCATTACATTATGCAACTAATTCAGTTTCCTGTATTCATTTCCATATATAACTAATTCAGTTTGTGATCCTGTATTTGTTACATTTTAGTTTCCTGATCCTATTTTAATTACATTATATAACTAATTCAGTTTCCTGATCCTGTATTCATTATATTATATAACTAATTCATTATTACATTATATGGCTAATTCAGTTTGTGATCCTGTAGTTGTTACATTATATATATTATATAGTATTCTTTATATTCCTTAACTAATTGAGTTTTTTGATCCAGTTTCGTTACATTATATAACTGAATTCAGTTTCTTCTGTTCATTTCATCATATAACTAATTCAGTTTCCTGATCCTATATATTTGTTACATCACATATTTAATTCAGTTTTCTTTATATTTGTTACAGCTTGATAATGGCTCAAGAGTATGAGTCTGTGTCTCAGTCTCAGCCTATTGGGATCTATGGCTGGAGAAAGCGATGTCTCTATGCTTTCATTCTGTTTCTCATGGTTGTTGTCATCATAAATCTCTCTCTCACTGTCTGGATCCTGCGTGTCATGGATTTTTCTATTGTAAGTTTTGTTTTAAGTATATTTTACAAATATCATTTGTTTAATATGCAGAGTATTTAGGTTTTATTTTTTTGTTAATTTGTACCCAATTTGGTTGTTGTTGTTTGGTGGGGTTTTTGGGAGATTTTTAAAACATTTTTTTTATTTATTTGATTTCACTCAGTATTGAGAGGGCAATAAACCTCATGGAAAAAGCTATTAGTGAAATATATTTTATGGTTTCAGACACTATGATTATTTCAGTATATATAGACACACACACACACACACACACACACACACACACACACACACACACACACATGAACACATGAACACACATATTTATTTATACATCCATTTTTATCACATTTGTAAAAGATTAATAAAATAATGATTGTAATTCATGAAGCTAATATGTAAGTGATTCCAGACTGACAGAATGTTAACAGATGTTTATAATTTTATTTCTTTATATTTTTCCAGCATGGCATGGGCAGTTTGAGAATAATTCCCAAAGGTATCAGAGTTGAGGGAAAAGCTGAATTTCTGAGATCATTATATGCACATGAAATCAAATCAAAACAGGTAAAACAAGTTCCTTGTAAGTTCATTTATAATAATAAAAGGAAATGCTTCCCTAAATAAAAAACCCAAAACAAGAAACACAAGAAAAGACATCTATTATCACACATCCATATTTGTAAGAGCATAAAAATTTATAATAAATAAACTACACTATGTTCTTCCATATTATGTTGCAGTATTCTTCAGCATTGTTGTATAAGTTATAACAATCAAATGCCAAAACCTAACAATGTTAGTGGTTTATCTCTGCAGATTAAAATTGTTTTATATGAGGTAGGAAACCAAAGATGTAAATTAAATATTTTGTGTTTAAGGCTATTTTTTTTTATTTTTTTTGCAGGGGGAACCACTCTATGTAGAATCTGGTCAAGTTCTAAAACTTCAGGCTTTAGGCAAATCAAATGATGTCAAGAGTAGTTTGGTTATAGGCAAGTTCAAAAAAAAAAAATATATATATTTTTTAAGAAAAATTATATTTCTGATAATGGATGTGAAAAATCTTGTAATCTGTTTTTTAAAACCATGTAAATGAATTGAATGCTTAGTATGTTACTTGAAAAACTTTAAATATTTCAGTTTTTACATCTTTCAAAAGATGACTGATTGTTTCTTAAATACATGACTCATTCAGTATTTATTTATCACACAATAGTGTCTATGTTATAATTTCTTATGACAATATTGTAATGTAACATTTGAGCTTTACATAATTTTAATTTCAGGGCAGAATAAAATGGAGGTAAACTGTGAAACATTTGAAGTGAAAGACACAGATGGAAAAATGCTATTCCAGGTTTCAAAAGATGAAGTTGTTATAGGACTAGATGAACTTGTGTATCCTGGTATAAATTATTCTTATTAGAGTTTCTTTAAAATTTATTGTCAATAAAATGTATATCTTAACATAAGTGTTGTGTATGTGTATAATATATTTATTTATTTATTTTGAGTGCAAAACTAATATTAAATTTAAAAAGCAAAACAAAATTATTATTTTTTTTTTTTGTCAAAACAAGCCCACCTAAAAGCAGTCACTTTGACCCTTACATAATTTCAAGATTTAAAAATATTCTTCAGTGGAATTATATAATTTATTTTAATTTTTTTTTTTTTTTTTTTAAATATTGTATCTGATACAACAAACTGTTGGTGGAAAAAGTTTTAAATTACCTTTTTCTAAGTACTGCTTCCTGTCAGTGACACAGTATTAATTAATGACAAAGTTAATTAAAAAATAATGGTTTAATTTCAGAGGGTGTAACGTTTAAAGGCTCAGTGGAAACACCCAGTTTAAGAGGACCAATTTCTGAAGATCTGGTGTAAGCAATATGGTTATTTTTATATTTATTTTTATCATTAATGAGTACCATGTTCAGTACACATATATCAACATATATCCTATTGAATAATCACTAACAACAACAACAACAACAACAATAATAATAATAATAAAACTTAATAGTCTTTAAAATAATGATAATGATAATAATTATAATAATAGTAGTAGAAGTAAGTTCTAATAATAATGGTATTAATAATGATAATGATAATAATAACATGTTTATAACATAAAGAAATCTACTGTTTTATTTATTTTTGAATTTGGTGTACAGTTTTAATTGAAGAAAAATCCTCCAAACATTGTACTGGATTTCAATATTGTGTTACAGATTAGAATCAGAAACACATGCAGTTCGTGTGTCTGGTTTTGGTGGTGTTGAGATTCTGGCTCCAGCAGGAGATGTTAACTTTGAAAGTGCAGACAGCATTCAGCTAACTGCCCCAGCAGGAGCTGTAAGTGTCACATGTCCACTTTCATGTTAGAATGAAAATTTGTCAATCAACAAATCATCCTATTTTTTATGTTGATGGTAATGTTAAAAAATATATTTGATTAAAAGAAAATAACTAACATATAATTATATATCTTTGCTGAAGAAGGAACAAAAAAAAAAAAAAAATGTAAAGGATAGAAAACGTTCTTCATTCAACAAGCTATCTCCCATTGTTGAAGGGAGATAACTTTTGATAATTACATTCAGTTTATTATAATGGGTTAATTTTACCTTTATGGGGATTTTCCATCAGTAATCTAGAGAAATTCATCATTATTGTTATTATTTAGTTTTTCCATTTAAGAAATAAATGCATCTGTTTTTGATTTCAGATATATTTGGACTCTAGCAAATTTTATATAAAAGATATACCAAAAAGTGATGTGGGAGGTACATCTTACCCTAATGTTTATCAGATGTGTTTGTGTGAAAATGGCCGAGTCTTTTTGTCTGAACCAGACAGCAACTGCCAGGCTACAACAGACATCTGTGGCAGCTAGTGAACAGAAAACTCAAAAACATACATTTATATTACAAACCATTTTTCATCCAAAACTATTTATCAAAGATGCTGAAAATTGTGAAATACTGGCAGTTTTAGGAACATCATCAAAACGTTCACTTTTTTACCGAAAATGTTGAAGATCATCAGAAATTGATATACAGGTACCAGACCAATTATCTAGACTTTTTGATAGCTGAAGTATTTTGGATTTCAGGATTTTCTGGTTTTCTGGTACCACGGTATCTAAATACGTAAATAATTAGGCATAAATATTTTAAAATTAAAAACATAAAGAAAATTGATGATACACAACAGTGGCGTCTTGACACATAAACAATGTGGCGAGTGAATGAATGCCATGTGGCTTGAAAGAGCTTGAACTATGAAAATAGCATCAGGAAAAAACTTCCAGTTTTCAGGACGCCAGATAATTGATCTGGTACCTGTATTTGCATTTTTCAGACATTATAAAATATATTATATTGATGCCATAATTATTATGTTTTTTTAATGTGAATTGATTTATATATAATCTTGATGTGTTTTCCATTATTTATATGCTGTCTGCTTGGTAAAGTGTTTTTAAAAATTGTCAACAGTCAAAATACTAAGACTTTTTCTTAACAAAAATGATTAGAAATACTTTTGTTATTTTGATTATTTTGGGAATATTAGTCTAAAATTTCTGTATTTTAAAAAAAATATATCTTCATATTTTATTCAATACAATAATAGCCTACCATTTTTCAGAGAAATTTGTTTTAAAGTTCTGAATAATTGTTGAATTACATAATTATACATCAAAGACTGATCTGTGTTGTCAACATTAATGTGTAGCATATTAACAGCATTATAGGCCCACAAGCATAATGACACACTGGAACCATGCAGAACCACAATTTTATTTTTATTAAAACAAACAACAGTGTATTTGGATTGGTTTGACCCTTAGACCAATGGAGACCCTGGCCAAAAGCCATCTGTCCAGGACTTTAGATGCCCCTGCTATGTGGACAGTAGCCAGTTCTTTATTGTGTCGCTGATAATCACCATGAAAAACTCTTTTAATTCTTTGTTAAAGTTACTAGGAAAGTACCTTTCATTATTTATTTAATATGTTTTGTACCTGAAACACTGTTTTTACTGCTGTAAAATTGCTTACCATAGAAGTTCTTAATTTTTGTTTCTGCTTTGAAATATTTTTACTATTATTACTGTGAAATAAAAAAAAAGAAGTTGTATAAATAAAATAATTCAAAATTTTATATAATGTTAATTAGGTATGTTCAGTTCATTGGATGACTTTTGTTTTATTTATTTCTTTTTAAATGGTAATTAAATTATAAAGTTTTGACTTTAATATGTTTCCAAACACAAAACATGAGGGCAAAAAAGAACATTTTGCTTTTCTAAATTGATATTACAATCAAAATTAAGAAAGTCTTTGATCAAGTGATATGTCACCTTTGTACTTAGCACCTGTTAAATAAATATTTGTTTATTAAATAAATATCAGATATCAAGAATTTATCGTTTTTTAAAATATGCAAAAAATTCATTTTGTGATAATACATGTTTTTCCTATTCCAACCCAGTGGCATACCTAAGATAAGTCAGGTATGCCATAGGCACCTTTGAGCTCTTTTTATTAAACTAGACTGGGTTTTTTGTGCCATTGTTATGGTAACAAATCTGAAAACGTTGGATGTTTGAACAGGAGCACAATTTCAGTGCTTGCCAATGGTGCCATTTTCTGTAAATCTACACCAATTTTCCAAAGAATTCTTGATGTTGATGGAAAAAAAAAAAAAGACACTTCCAGGAAAAAAACTGTTTTATTAAATTAAAATAATTGCTGATACATGTACAACAGAGCGTAATTATATTATTAAGTACCTGAACAAATTTGTACAACAAAATACATTAACATCTATGCAAGTGAAATCTATTGCACAAAATGTTTTAAGTGTTTATATCACAAACTAACAATAAAAACAGGTAATAATTTTCTTTTGAATAAAGCATTTTATTATAAAATACTGATAGAAAAAATATAAAACAAACTAAAGCAAAGATATTTGTGTAAACCAGAATGTAGTAAATATCTGAGATGGTATCTACATTTCTGAACGAATACAAATTAAAAGATAGTTAACAGAAGTCATGTCTAATGGCAGTAGGAAATGAAATATGAATATTATTTTTGTGAAATATGTTATGGGAAA
This sequence comes from Chrysomallon squamiferum, assembly GCA_012295275.1. Taxonomy (NCBI): domain Eukaryota; kingdom Metazoa; phylum Mollusca; class Gastropoda; order Neomphalida; family Peltospiridae; genus Chrysomallon; species Chrysomallon squamiferum. The sequence continues at coordinate 36,946,997 of CM022670.1, read as the reverse complement.
ATAAGCTAAACTGTACTGTGTCATGTTTCATATAATGATGTCATATTAATTTTACATCAGTACGATAAGAAAAAAATTATGTAACAATAATTATCATCAAAACAGAATTTGATTATATCTGTGTTCTTTATATGTACACATTCTTATTAACAACACTAATAACAGGATTGCATACATTTATGTGGTGTTGCAATTTAAATAGCAATTGGCAATTTCTGGCTTAAAATAATGATATAATTTATAAATATATAAAAAAAATACATAGCTCATACATGAATTCAAAACAGTCAAATTGTCATAGCAACAGTGGTTTATGTCTAACATATTTATAAGATAATTTTATTTGCAAATAATAGAAAACAAAATATAAACAACAATTTCTTGGGACTTAAAAAGAATAAGAACCAGAGAAGATAATTATTTATAAACTGCTCATGCAAATTAAAGCTGAAAAAGACAAAAAAAAATTAAAAAGTGCAAGTGACAATGAGAAAATAGATTATGTGCATGTTTGTGTGTATAAAGAATTTTTTTCCTTTAAAAAAAAAAAATAACGAAGCAGAAACTGATTCAATATCCTATCCCCTAAAATAAAAACCACATCATTTTATTTTAATTTCAACTCCAAAATATTTTCTGAATATGAAATTTGTTAACCTAATTACAAGAACAGAACAGCGAATATAGAAAATTGAAATATACAGATGATGTCATAAAAATTCTAATGTAATCTTGATTTTATTAAAATGACTGATTGAATTAAGAATACCAGATGGAGTGAAATCTTCGAGTAGAAGGACAGTTAGTGTTGTCTGGTTCTAGAAGACCAGGTCACACCATGAATCAGCTTCTTATTAATACTGGCTCAGCTCAATAAACAATCTGAAAAAAGTTGAATAATGTTGCCCAGTGCAATTCTTTCTCATTGTGTACTTACTAAAAATTTATAGTAAAGCTAAGGTTGTTTTAATAAAGGAAACATTTATTTGGTGTGTTAAAAAAAAGAAGACTTTGCCCCACCCCAAACAAACCCAGATGTATATGCTTGAGTAGGGGTAAAAGAAGGTGTTTAAAAAAAACTTCCTTAAATATCATGCACATCTAGAAATTATTATTTTATTTAAATAACAAACAATTAATTTCGTTTTTTTAAATAAAAATTCACAAAGCATTGTAGTAAGTAATCTACATTTATTTAAAAATATTTTAATTTAATGATTATAATTATGTCAGTGTCAGCAGGAATTAACATTAATATGTCAAATAAGCACAAATCACATAATTTATCAGAGTAACAATGAACATCTCACAAGTACAAAGTGACTACTTAATAAAATCACATTCCTTATGTATTAAATTTGAACCATAACAATAATAAATATATTAATGTAAAAACAAAAGTGAAAATATCACTAAAATAATATTCTAGCCAAGATTCTAAATAATTATTTCTTTAAATAAATGACAGTGAGAGCCTTTATTTAAATAAAAATATATATTTAGTCAAAATTCTACTTTAATACGTTTCAAACATAAAGAACAACAATAAATTAAAAACTCTATCTAAAGGTTATAACTCGATCTACTGATATTCTGAACTTTTAACTTTTTAAATAATTTAAATTTACAGAAAATTATTAAATAACATCTTTAAGTCTGCCATCTAAGTAAAGGTTTTTTTTTTAAAAAGAAATCACCAATATCCAAGGTAATATTATAACCATCAACTATTTATCTATCTATTATTAACACAATACAGAAATAAATAATTAAAGAAAAAATAATAATGAATAGACTAAAAATTTAAGGCTTTAGAAACATTACTCCATCATATCACTTCTGGTGCATAGCATCTCAAAAGATTATCAACATCCTCGAAATCACGGGTGTTCTGATTACAACACTAACACTAATATTTAACTCTCTATCACAAAAGGTACACATTAGAATAAATACATCCACAGTTTTAAAGTTAAACACAGAGAAACAGAGAGTAAACAAAAATCACAGAGTTTTGTGTTGATTATACACACTGTAAACGTTCAGATGTGTTCCTCACAACTTTTCTTAGATTCTTCAGGATGCAGTCACATGCAGTGACACCAGCACCTGCTCGAAACTGCTGAATGCCTCTCATCATTGTCCATCTGGAGCAACAACAACAAAAAGTAATATTAGTTTTAATGACAAACATTTCAGCACTGATTTTAGAAAGTGTTGAGTATACGGTTTATTGCATAATGATCATACGAAAGGAAAATCTGCTTTGCCAACTTTATAAACATTTTGCTTATGCTGATTAATGGCAAGAGATCTTTTCAATATATCCTGCTTTAAAAACAAAATCTATGGCAATTGGAGGTTAACCAAATGGATGTACCAAGGGAGAATATTGCCTCAGCCTATCATATCTAATCACTAAGTTACAATGTTCACCACATGTCAATACAAAAAAAATCCCAATCTGTATGTATATATTTTTATGTTAATGAGCTGAAAGTGTTCAGTACAATAAACATTTTAATCTCTCTTAACAAATAAATGTATTTACCCACTGGCCTTTAAATATTACATTAAAATACAGAATGCCTCAGTGTTGTAAGAAATAATTCTGAATAGGAATAAGTAAAAAAATTAAAATGGGATGAATTGATATATGCATACGTATTTGAAACTGGATCAAATGCTTCCACAGAATTCAAGTAGTTCGATCCATCATGGCCACCGACTGCGTACAGTTTTCCTCCGAGAGCATCGAGCCCAACACCTCCACGACAACATGACATGCTGTTCACCATGGTCCACGCATCATTTTTCAAGTCATACTTCTCCACTGAGTCGAGTGGAGCATTGTCGTCAAACCCACCTTTAAAAATCAAGTATAAAATTATTAAAATACTCCAACATGGCTGCTGATCACATCTGCTTACACTGACAATGAATTACTCATGTTTTAACAACGTGTATCTCATCAAATTATTTAAATTAGACAGTAGAAATAATTTTTGTTAGCAAATAAATTCTCAGTAATAAATAAAAAAAAAAAAAAAAAGGAAAAATCTCTTGAATACAAAACTTTGAATAAAACACAATTTTTAATAAAATAAACTATAATTAAATGTATATATATATGTATATATATATATATATATATACACACCACCATTTCTAAAACTAAAGATATAAAAATGTTTAATAAAGGGTACAAGGGAAATTAATAAAACATGCAAGTACACTTACCTACAACATAAATAGCACCATACAGCACAGCAACTCCAGCCCCAGCCCTCCTTTTGTTCATGTTAGCTATTGGTGTCCATTTGTTTAGATATGGATCATAACGTTCACACTTGTCAAGTGAGCTAGTTCCATCATTGCCACCAATAGCATAAATGTGACCCTAAGAAAAACGGAAGTGAAAAGTTTAAACAAATGCCGCATTTCAGTTTCACAATACCTGGTCATTTAAGAATTAAATGTAACCATGGTATTTTTTGTAAAATTTATTTGAAGTAGTTTCATTTATTTACAACGACAGAAAATTATTTAGTAAAATGTCATATAAAGCAAAGACTAAAGTATGAAAGAGAACAGAAATAAGGTTTTAATTTGTTTTGTTTTCTAAAGTTGAAAAAAAAAAAAATTAATAATTATATTTAAGTAAACAAATTTTTTTATTATTTGATTTTGACACACACACACACACACACACACATATATATAAAATAATAATAATAATAAAAAAATATTTACTAAAGAAAACACAAAATACCTTAAGGGAGGCTATACCAACACCTCCTCTAGGAGTGTTCATGTTAGCAACATAGGACCAACTGTCTGTGACTACATCATAGCGCTCCACAGTACTGAAACATGTAGAGTCATCGAGACCACCAACAGCATAGATAGGACCTCCAAGACTGGCCAGTGCTATTCCACGTCTGTGAATAAAATATTAACTCTCATATTAGAACAAATAGAAATGAATAAATAATGTAACAACAAAACAATTATTTAAAAAAAATATTACAATAACAAATATTTCATATCCAACATTGGTATTTATTAAATAATAAATATCGAAGAAGTTTTTACTTAAAATAATTGAGATAAATCAAATTTCATAACATACATCACATTTATATTAAATAAATATAAGGTAGGTCTTTAAATTTACATTTAAAATTTCTATAATTCTTACCGAACCATTTATTTCATGATTGTGAAAGATAAAAAATCCAAGACATAAAAGTGGAATGCAAATAACTAAAATATTTGCATCAACAGTTTAAATATGTCTATTTTATTTCACTTCATTTATTTGCAAATAATCACAACCTGAAAGTTGCCATTGGTTGTATTTCCTTCCACTTGTTAATTTTGGGATCAAACACCTCTCCACTATTTAGGTGTTCTATGCCATCATGTCCACCAACTGCATACAACAACCCTGAAGTACAAACAACATAAGATATAGAGTTAAAAAAATAAATGTATAAATTAGAAATCCAGTTAAATCATATTTTACAAAATGTAAAAATAGAATGCAAACAAATTTCATTACAAAATCTGATTCAGAATTTTTAATTATATAATCTATAAATTACTGACGTTTACTGTACCATTTATTTACAGTAAAACAAAAGAAAAGATTATTCAAGTGTTTGTTATGATATTGGATTAATTACCTTTAACTGAGCAGACGCCAACATGCCTGCGTCGTGTGTGCATCTGTGCAACATCAAACCATTTGTTTCTGCGGACATCGTAACATTCTGTACTCTTGAATGGGTCACCTGATGCTCCACGTCCACCAACACAAAATAACACACCTGTGAAGATATGAAGGTAAATCCTATTTAATGTAAAAAAGAATTTTTAAAAATGGAAAGAATTGAAAAAAAAAAAAAATTAAAGTTGCATAAATCAAGAATTACAATAATTCTGGTAATGTAGCTTAATGTTTCAGAATGAAAGTAACGAAATTTTTAATCCCCCCCCCCAATTTTAATAACTTACCTGCATATGCTTTTCTTGGACATGTCCGTGGAGTGACCTTGACCTCTGGGACAAGGCTAACAAGAGACATCTGGTAATATTTTGCCTCATCCAAGTAATCTCTGCAGTCGTGATTCTTCTTTATCAGCTCTTCAGACTCCACTTTCTCCATCAGAAATGTTGGCTGCATCAGTGCCAGCTTGACGTGAGATATCAGACCAGGCAACTTGTCCTTGCGATCTTCAGCATCGTGGTTTACCCACTTCATTACAGCTTCGTATACCTGTTCCTCATTTTCAACATGCAGATCTGAGGATGAAACAAGCTTTTCCAAAAGGCTCAGAGACATATTTTTGAACTCCCCATTTTCCACAATCTCCAGAAAATGATCGAGGATGTAGTCATCCACCATTTTCATGAGTTCAACACGATTGTGTTGTTCAGCGAAGTTCCTCACGTCTATGCAGTTGGATGGATGAAGATGAGTCTTCATGAAGTCACAGCAGGCTTGAGCTACTGCTTCTATCTGAAGAATGGATGAGGCGTACAATATGGACTGAACATTCTCCGTGGACAAAGTGATTTTTGATGTGTAAGCGAACCTGATGAGTTTCTCCATAGCATTTTCATCAATGTCATAAATGGTGATCTCATCCTTCTTGCTCTCTGCCATTTCACTGGTGAACATGGCACGAAAGTACAAACTCACGCAGGCAAGAACCGTTCTGTGACACTTGAACGATTTGCTCCCGACTTTGAGTTCCACATCACAAAGATGTCCGTTTTCGTAGAATTCCAAAAGAGTCTTAAAGCCGTCTCTGAACAGAGTCTTAACTTCATGGGTCAACGTGGGACAAGACATGGCACTGGCTAAGTCACTTGTGCCTGGTCTTTCCAGAGACTTTTCGTAAGCCATTTTTCTCAGTGACGCAGAAGACGCCCGTGACACAGAGTAATAGATTTCTGAAGCTGGACGCAGTTTGTGCTGTGAGTTTCTTTTAACTGGTGCTGGAGGAATAGGAGGAGCTGTCCTCGTGTGGCTGGGCAAGCTGTCATTCCGCTGTGGTGGAGGAGGCACGAAAGGCATAATAACGCTGTCACGTCCTCTGCTTGGATTCTGATATTTTCAATGCCATGACAGGATGTTTAGACTTCAGTTTTGTATCAGTAGAAAAAATGGCACCTAGAAAATGAAAACTTTTAATTATAATAGATTCCCATATCAGTATTTACATTTTTTTCAAAAAAATTTCTGCAACTTTTTCAGTATTTAAAGTAATCTATCCTTCAGTTTTATAAAAAAAAAAATTTGTTATTATTATTAATATATATTTTTTAAATTAAAACAATATATTTATATACTTACAGACAAAATAAACTAAATTAATATAAATGCTGGACTTGAGTGAAAAGAATTATGAAACACTTGACAATTATATTTATTTAGTCATTTTCACATTTTTCCATCCTTATACTCACCTGATTGTCTTTTTATTCAAAAATTTGTTTTGTTTTGATGTTTAATGAATATATATATATGTATTTCATAAAAATGCAGTAAACAAGAAATATTTCAATATAAATGGTGAACCACTGTAATATTAATGTGTGGAAAAATTATAACACAGAGATGTATAAAAGTGGGTAATGAAAGGTAAAAAAAATCAACAGTTCAGTATTATTACTTTTCTTCTTTTTTTTTTTTTAAAATAATTCTCTGTATTATAAAATGTGAATTAAAATCTGCATTCACAAAAAAACCCAAAGCTTTCTCATTGCAAATTTATTCATTTCCATTTTAATTATTATTATTATTTTTTTAATTTCAAGCATAAGTAAAAATATTATCCATACATTATTGATTTAATAATATTAATAAATTTTATTATTTACTGGATTATTTTCTTTAGAATTAACTTTCAATTAAAATTATAATTTTTTAATTAAATTAAGGATTATTTGGAAAAACATTAAATTAAAATAATGTTAATTTAGGAAAACTATAATGAAGTCAAAATATTTTATAGCTGCATTTTAACTGACAAAATCAATAAATACAAAAAAGAAAGACATGCTCTTTCTACTAAAGCCACTGTGTAGTTCACCTTACATCTCTGTGCACTGGAATGCAGCGGGAGTTTGACACATCATTCATCTAGAAGCCGAAGACAAGAAGACCAGATGTTCACAAGGTGCCAGACACCTTCATTTTAACACTGCAAGTTCGCTATCTGGTGAGGTGAGGTTCAATTCACAGCAGCAGTGTTTCACAAGAGTGAACTTAACATTAAGCACTACCTGTTGATTTGTTCAAGGTCAGTTTCACAACTGCTGCTACCTGCTTGGGATAAAACGCCTCAGCTTTCAAGATAAGAATTGCACAAGCCAAAATATGTGAGAAATCTAGGCTAGATCCAATGTGTGAAAAGCCAAGCAGACCAATATAGCACATGGCACCCAGCTGCCCAAAGTAAACAGGTTATATATTCCTGTGCCAATGGCTCACTAACTGAAAGAACATTTAGTGTGTAGATAAATCATACACGTGTATGAGTTCAACTCTTGATTAACATTCCAGAAGTTTGCTTTTTTCAAGATACTTACCTGTACACTATGCATATGATATATGTGTGTGTGTGTGTGTGTGTGTATGTAATCTAAAGGTAACAGCAACTAATAAATCAGTGTAAAAGAAACCCCAAATTTCTCTTATTTTATAAAAAAAGAAAAAGAAAAAAAATTTATTTGAAAGAAAGATTTATTAATATGCTTTAGGTATGCACAGCATTAATATTATTATTAATATGAATGAATATTTTTTATTTAAATATCACAAGTTTCATTCTGAGTGAAAAGTAGTTAATATCTAGAAAGTTTAGGATAGGTAAATAAACCAGAATTGGTTTTAATGAGTAAAGTTTTGTACTTTTTTATATGTTTTTTTTTTAACCTTTGTTTTAAATAAAACTCCTATCATAAACATGAAATAGTATCTGTTTTCAGATACAATCTTTTCAGGACATAAAAGAGTTTACAACTTAGAGCACAGAACTTCAGTTCAATCAAAATAACTATTATAAAGTCAGAGAAATTACCTCCATTTTTTTTTTTTTCACATTAACAATTCTATACCCTGGTCTTTCCATCTTTAATGTTAAAGTTGTGTTACTCAAGACAATAATGTAATTTTTAACTTTTATTAGTATTAGGACTAACAAAAAAAAAGAAAAAAAAAAGAAAGAAAAAACAAGAAATATTTCCAGGTTTAATTATCAAATTTATGCAAATTGGAAAACAATTATACTGTAAAAATTATATTGTCCAATATTCTTCTGACTGGTATGGTTGATTCACAATTTTTAAAAATATTTTATGCTATAATGTCCAAGACATTCTAAAGCTGTTATATTTCCCTGTATTAAATTTTTTTTTAAATGTGTTTCTATGTTTAATAAAATGTGAAGATTCTGACTGTAACAGAATATCTGAAATTAAGTAAACCTGAACTGAATTCGATCAACTGTTAATTAAGTTATAACAGTGTAAGTTGTAAGTCATAGTGACATTTTATCTTCCTTGTTTTGTATTTATTTATTTCTATATAATCTAATGATTATTTATACAGGACAAATACTGATTTTTTACAACAGTAGCAATTTGAATTAAAAGTTATCTTTGATCCACCTGAATTACCATATGAATTAACATAATTATGTGAAATAAGGAATTGCCATTTGTATTATATAAAATATAATTACTAAATTAGCTGAAAGTCAGGTAATAATATAGTGGCAAAGGTCTGCTACTTAATATTAAAACAATTATTTGAATCAAAGTAAAATTACTTTAAGTAAAATAAAAGATTGTACATAATTATTACCAAAGAATAAGTTTTATTTTTAGTGAAAAACTTGTCCCTTTCACTGACTGCATACCTTTATATGTGTGATTTTCTCTGGACTGTGTCAGATTCCCAGTTTTCTAAAGACTTCAGTAACAGATAATTTAACATATTTTGTGACCATTGAGGAGGATGGAAACATTAATATAAAATAATTAAATAACAGCTGCAAGACAAACTTGAAGGTTTGGAAGCTTGTGGTTCTAATTTTGCATGTATTATTTTATAATATAAATAAAATTATAAATATGGGTTATTGAACTTACCGACGATGAACCTACAGTGGTTACCTCTTCAGAAGACTGATACAAAAACAGCTTTGAATCATAATAGTAACTATCTCAGTGGAATTATCCGATCATAATTCATCGTTGCCTCTTTCATTAAAATTAAGTGCAAAACATGAAATAAGACAAATCAAAAATGCTATTTACCACTGAAATGCTAAATTTCCTGTTTTGTACCAGTCTATTGATAATTAACAGGTCTCACACCGCCTTTAATTTCCCGCAACTAAAGCCAATAGAATTGAATGTAGGAAAAGAAAGTGAAAGAAAAAGAGGGATACTGTTAATATTTGTAAATGAAAAATAAATAAATTATGAGTATGAATAAAACATTTCTATTTCATTAGTGGAATAAAATAGCAGATTAAAATTAAATAAATTAAAATAAAACAATTCCACGGTTAGCAATAGCAATAATAATAATAATAATAATAATAATAATAATAATAATAATAATAATAATAATAATATCTGAATCAGGAGATCGATTAATCCGAGTATATTGTAACTGTCTTTAAGATAGCTTAAGAAAGTCTGGATGAACGCTAGAAGTTAAATAAATAAATAAATAAATAAATACTGTTATTAAGAAATAAATGAATGTCAAGATAGGTTTATTTATTATATTATATTATATTATATTATTATTATTATTATTATTATTATTATTATTATTATTATTATTATTATTATTATTATTCCCACCCATACACACACATGTGGGCTGAACCACTGTTATGATACGACGGATGTTCGTTTTTAAAAATGCATTATATTAGTATAAGGGAGGCAATCTAGAAACGAAGTTTTAATAATCAGGATTATTTCCCTTCGTCCTGTAGCTAAATTATGCTGGATGGTCTAAAGTATGGATATCAGGTTAGAGTGAAAAACCTTCGAAATACACTATTGTTGCTTAAAGAGTATTACATGATAACAAGAAATGTTTGCATACTGAGAAATAATACAGGTGACAAAAATATGATTATTATTATTAAATAATAAAATAACTAGTATTTTATAAATTCTGGCAAATCAAATAAATCAGAGTTGTCATTTTGCTAATTAATCAGATTTTAGAATTTAATTATGTCATTTATAAATGTGTGTGTGTGTGTGTGTGTGTGTGTGTGTGTGTGTGTGTGTGTGTGTGTGCTCTGCAGGAATTTATATATTCAAAATATTTTAAAAAGTTGGCGATGCCATAATTATTAACAAATTGTTTACTCTGTTAATCTGTTGTCGTTATCATTATTATAAAACTAATTTTGTTTAGCATTGTCTTTTATTTATTTAGTTAGTTAGTTATTACTATTACTATAATTACTATTACTATTATTATTATTATTATTATTATTATTATTATTATTATTATTATTATTATTATTATTATTATTATTGAAATGATGTTATAGATGGAATAAAGGCGACGAGGTAAAATATCAACAGATCATTGATATATAGTTATTGTTGTTTTACAATCCCGTCTTATATATGCCTTTTTTTTAAAAAAAGAAGAAAAGAAGAAGAAGAAGAAGAAGAAAGGAGAAAAGAAGAAAAAAAGAAGAAGAAGAAGGAAACCAATTATGCTGATTAATCGACGTCTCAACATACGTATAGAAATCAGTTGCTTTGACGTTGATATTTGATCACACATCACTCTTCGCCAATACGATACGGTTCGATTCGTTTTTCCTTTCATGTTTTAATATACAACCTTACTAATTCAATTTTTATTCATCTTCTTCTTCTTCGTCTTCTTCTTCTTTTTTCAGTTTTCCTTTTCTTAATTTATATTTGTGTTAATTTCATTTTCTTTCTTTCTCTATTTTTATTCCTCTTAGACTTATTGTTATTTATTTGCTCGTTAGCTTGTTGCTGGTGTGTTTTTGATTGGAACTGTATATTACATGTTATGTTTGGGGGGTTTGGGGAGGATTTTTGTTTTGGTTTTATTTATTTATTTTGTTTGTTTGTTTGTTTTTTGTTATTTAAATCTGCTTTCTATTTAAGAAAACGTTCACGCCACAACAATGCTAACATCCCATACTAATTTCTTTTAAATAAAAACATGTATTAAGAATGGAAATTTAGTAGAAAGGGACGCGATCTGAACTGGTATTGTATTTCCTTCCCCCGTGCCGGACGAAAAAGAAAAGCAAAGAAAGAATTAAAAATTTAAAAAAAAGTAGAGATGAAGGACATCCAGTTCTTCGAACATTTTCATTTGCATCGTCTCAGACGTAACGAAGTTATTAATGAGTAACAGGAATTCTTGACAAACGAGAACGCGGTAGGATATTAGCATCAGCCATTTTGGTGACGTCAGCAGATCTGTTTGGCGCCGTACGGTGCACCAGCAGAAATGAAAGTGTCACACCACCGAAGCAAATTTCTACTCGTCTTCATCAACGTTACGGCTGATGCGATTCATTCGGTCGACAGTGGTTTTTAGATGAGCGAAAGCAAACAAGCATATCTTTTGATAAGCCGGAGTGACTGAGATCGTCTTTATTGGTTATGGATATGAATTTCATGAGATCTCCAAACTGAAACTTTCTGGTCTGAGATTACTTGCTGGTGTTACAACGGACATAGTAATTGCGAGTTCGATCCGAAGTTTAATAATCATTTTAGGTGGACAATTGGTCCGGATTATATGCGTATATAATGAATAGTATCACAAGATATGGCATTTCATTTCTGTTTTATTAACAGGAATTCGTAGCGTGGAATGTATGATTAATAGATCATTTTTAAATTACGTTTTCCTTGCAAAATCAAAAGCCAGATTGTTACATATTTAGAATGCTTATTTTACCATTAAACAACAACAAAAAAAAAGGAATAAAATGAAAATATAATAAATCAATTTAATTTTTTTGTTTTGTTATTATTTATATAAATTAAATTAAATTTTAGATTCTGATTTTTATTTCAAATTAATACAAAGGACTTTTGTTTTAAGATTTACAGTGGGCAAAAATTAGACAGTAAACAGTGGTACACGTGACTCTCTAAAATGTGTCTCCATGGGACGTATTACCGTACATGCCATTATTTAAACAATTCAAATTGTCTTCTCATTCCCATGATGTTACAGATCGACGCCTGACTGTAATTACTTAATTAGTTTAGTTTTCAAGTTCGTTTTGCGTTTTGTTTAACTTTAGGATCAATACTTTTTTTCGTTCTTATTTACGGCCATTCCACCAAGATCTGTTAACAAAGGCCAAGGTGTATTCTTTCCTGTTTTGAAAGATGCTTATAAGATATGTATTGCAAGATTTGGGTCTAATCGATACAAGAACATCAAGAAGTGTCAACAGCACGATCCCTTTCTTGTATCAGTATGCCAAAATAAAATTATAAGTAATAATAATGTAATGTAATGTAATAAATAAATAAATAAATAAATAAATAAATAAATAATAATAATAATAATATAATAATAATAATAATAATAATAATAATAATGTTATTATTATTATTATTATTATACGTTTAATTCCTGAAAATCGTTAACAACAATATTTAAAAACGTTTATGTCGTCAAACAAGTATTTACGTGCACTTTTCTTATGGACAAAAGAACGCCGGGTTCAAGAAAATTTAAAATAAATTAACTCGAGGGTTAGTCATTCTTCTAAGACAAAATTCACGACTTTAAAATGAACACCCTAACGCTTTGTATGTCATTAAGATTTCACGCTCTGTGGTCGTGAGAACTCAAAAGTGGCTGCATCCCCAGAAATAAGTTGACTCGGTTTACTTTAATAGTCTGTTCGCTCACAAAGCCCACATTGTACTCTGTAAACGATACATGCTCCTGGACAAATTCGAATCTTTCGTAGGGTTTGTACAGATACACACTGCATTAACTAAACATATCCCCGCACCCCGATCAGACCCGTCATCCCCTTCTTTTTTTTCCACCCGGTGATGTTGTTGTTACCTTGGCCCTCACTCTGGACCAGTCCTGTAACTGAGACACATATTATGTACAAGTGTCATATTTCTTGAGTTTTAAACCAAAGTGATGCTGGATCAGGTCAGTTAATAGGTAAGACAGGTTTATGATTTTTTATTTTCGGTAGCTTGTAGAACATCCGACTTGATGGATGGTTATTGGCTTCGTGAAGACATTAATTATTTGGACGATGTTTCTCTTGTCTCGTAAGAACAAATGAGTACTCTAGTTAGCCAAAACAATGAAGACATAAGGGTTTTTTTTGTTGTTTTTGTTTTAATTTATTATTATTTATTTAATTTTTTTATTATTATTATTATTATTTTTATTTTTAACTACAGGTACATTTAAACACGCTTTAATTTGTAGTCATTATTTATTAAGACATAAAATTGTTAGTTGAGAGAGGAAACCCATTACTGCCACCTAGTGGATTACTCGTGGATTAGCATCATGAGATTTTTAATATCCACCTTGCGGTAGACAAGAAAGCAAACACTGTGGCATGTGTTAAACACTGTCACTACGAGGAGACTGTTTCCCAGTGTAATTTATAGTAAGCGTTCTAAGTCGTAGTTAAATTATGTAACGATTGTGTTTCTGATGATAGTCCAAAATTTAAAATACTGGCCGTTCGATCGTTCTTTTCTGTTCTCGGTTTACTGCTGTATGTATACATGTATGTATGTGTGTGTGTGCGTGTGCGTGTATATGTGTGTATGTGTATGTGAGAGAGAGAGAGAGAGAGAGAGAGAGAGAGAGAGAGAGAGAGAGAGAGAGAGAGAGAGAGAGAGAGACGATGTACCAATAACATAGCAATTTTTGTAAACGTGCATTTTTATAAAACGATCTAGTATTTTCACTTTTTAAACCTCCTCTGGCATATGTCTTTCTGCGCCATCTTGCGATGTCTCAGCAAGATATAAAATTGATTATCGTGAAAATTCGCAACCATATCAACGAGGCACTTTAATATATTCAACTGCTTGTCTAAATATTTGTCCCGACTTCGTAACTATTTACAGAAATACAACCAAGGCGTCGTTATCAACATAAATATTGCTTTGAAACATTTCAATTATAAATCGTTCCCTTCATTCAGCCTCCCTCTCGACCACGTGATTTCGCGGTGTTGAAAAGAGTCGTTAACCGGTTCCATGTTCTTTTAAATATTTCTGATTGCATGTCGCCGTTTATTCCGCCTTCTAGCGGCGATCACGTACTCAAGTTTTCCCAAGATGCAACAACAGTAGGCCTATATAGATATTAAGTTTCGAGTAAAAGACATATATATATATTTTTTTATTTTTCTTAGATGTTAATGATATTATCGTGTTACTCGTCTGTTATTCTTATCATTTAAAGGCGAGGACCTCGCTGCAGAGACTGAACTTCGTGTTCTGATTAAATCGAAATTAAATTATTTTGTAACATAAACCCACCAAGTAGGTCAGTCTTAGGAGCGACTACTAACTTGAGGACTGATGGATCTAGCCATGCACTTCCCCAAACTGAGCTATTTTCCCCTTTGGAACTTCAAACGATAACAGATAATTTATTTTAATGCAATCAGTGACAAATTATTGGTTTATCGAGACTTTTTTTTTTAAAAGTAAGGCAGTGCATTGTTACACAAAATATTAATTCAGTATAATATAAAAGCTAGAGCGAGTGGGAGGGAAAAAATGTTAAGAAAAGAAAATACACAAATGCCAAAAAAGAAAGAAAACAGTTTTGTTCGTTTGGTGCAGTACGAGTTATAAAGTATTCTCTCACATTATTCATTTTGGACATAAAAGGGGAAATTGTATACATTTATCAAAATTAGAAAGAAAAAAGACAGAAAGAAAAGAAGGGAAAAGATATTAAGAAGTAATATATATATATATATATATATATAAACGTAAATTTTATTATCTATTCAAGCATTGACATACAATGTATACTTAAGTTCCTGGTTTATTCGCATTAGGGGTAGATTTTCATGCATTTATACAAAGCAGACGTACATACGTTTCTAATTATACCACTGAACCCACCCACCCATTCATCCATGCATGCATGCATGCACGTATTTATTAAAGTTTTCCGATATCCTGTTCTATAACGATCCTCCGGTGACTCATTTTACATATCATTCAGTTGGGCAGACAAAACCACTTGCAGTAACAAAACAGGGCTATAATATTCATGAACACACGTTTCTTTATTTCTTTATTTATTTTTTCTCTCTTTTTAATTTTAAAAATAATTATTTTCTTTTAAACTCTCTTACGATATGACGTTGATATCTTCATAAATTTCTTCTTTCTTTTTTTTTTTTTTTTTTTTTTTCTCTCTGTTTCACTCTCTTTTTCATCTAGTTGATATTTATCAGATTTCCTTTCGTCGGGACTAATTTCTCCCTCCCTGGGAGCTCCGTTTTGGACGTTTAGAACTTTTGAAAAGACCGAGACGGCAAGTTCAAATACAGATTAGTGCAAGCGGATATTGTGCTCAATGGCTCGGAAAGATCTGAGGCTGGTAGGTAGTCCATATCTACCGCGTGAGAATGTTCACGTGACCACCTTGCTGCGCGAGCAACTTGCTCGAGCCTGCTCGCGCTGCACCCGCTACCCCATGGCGGACAATCAGTGACCTGAAAACTGCCGTGGGAATTTTATACTTCGTAAGTTAATCGAGGGAGTGTAAGTCTGTGTCTGCGGGGAGAAACTGCAGACAGTATAGATTTCAGAAGAGAAAAAAAAAAGACGAATCACACACCGCAAAAAATCTGAATGAAAATAATTAAAGTGTACACTCTTTTTATTTTAAGACACAAAAATATCGTTTGCAGTAACACAATGAACTGAATTTCAGATAAATACAGAGATTGTGTGAATTGTTTTCTCACGAACAAGGCCTCACACTTTCAGGCATGTATATTGACAATGTGAAAATTATGACGTACGTGTTAAATCTTGTTTATTTTCATCCAGGTTTGTTGGAACGATTAAATCACAGATATTAGGCTATTATTTCATCAGAATGTAAAGAAGGCGAAAAAGAAAGAAAAAAACCCCAAACAAAACAACAAACAAACAAAAAAAACAACAACAACAAAAAAAAAAAAGAACAACAACAACAAATAGAAGTAATTTGTTTGTATTATGCAGCTAAATAAGAATAACAACAACAACAACAACATCAATAGCAATAAATAGGAAACATTAATGCTAAATATATATTTAAAAAAAAAATAACTAACGTAAAAATAAAATAATAATTAAAAAAAAATTATAACAGTATTGTCTGCAATAGGACGGACTCAACATTACAACCTCCATTTCTTTCTTTCTTTTATTTTTAATTTAAAAAAAAAAAAATTCTTCTTTTATTTCCTCTCCATTCTTGTTACAGACCTCGACTCGCCCTTAAGCTCGATGTACAGACAAGACCTAAACTGCAGCAGTATTCTGCGGTGTATCTTGTTGCACCTAACAGTATAAATTAGCGTCGAGCAACTCACACGGTGTATAACAAACACATACCAAGTGGTTAATTAAACATCAAACATCACTGTTATTCTGTAGTCGAGTGTGTCATAGAATGAGTAATGCAATAACGTTACGCAGTTATTGAGTTACAGTCACGTTGAACAGTTTGCTTTGACGCAGTGAGACAATTTGTTACAAAGACATATTCAAATATATATATATATATATAACTTTAAAAAGTAGAATGTATGAGTTAAAATTATAATAGAAGAAGAACAAAATAAAAAACAGTTTACTAAAAGTTAAATAAATATATAAATTTAGAAATAATAATAATGATGATGATGATAATTTTTGTTTTGAGTTTAATTTTTTTTTTTTTTTTTTTTTTTAGTTTGAAAAAAGAAGTAATTTGTCAAGATGACAGTCATTTTATTTTATACGTTTTGGCTCGAAATCTTACAACTTGTTTCAGTTTTATGATTATTTATTTTTCAATGACACATCAGATGCTTGAAGCGGAAAAAGTTTCCTCTGAGGAAAAAAAAAAGTATAAAAAACAAAAGAAAAGAAAAACCAAAGAAAGAAAATGGCTCGTTTTACAGAACTGATATAAAACATCTATCCGCAATGCTTTAAAAATCACCACTATTATTCGAAACTGATAAAAAAAAATACATGAATAAATAATAATAAGTTATATATAGGCTTTTATGCAAAACCAAGAACACGCTTCTTGCCTCAGTGAATGAACTTATTAAGCGTGTTGACATCTGTACATGTACACAGTCGTACGCATTTACGAGTGTGAATATAATATATGTATAATTTGTTTTATTGTCACTGCTTGTCTTTCTGTCGATTTGTTATAAACCCCACTGACTGATTGTTGTTTTCTTGTGTTAAACAACAATTTATTTCTTCAGATGACCCATCGAATCATTTTGCATAATGTCATTTCGACATAAAGATTGAAACTTGTCTTGCGATTGATTATTGACTGAAGTAATTCCCTTCGTGTATATTAAAGCAAATTAAATCTTTTTTTCATACATAAATCAAGTGAAAATGAAACGTCTGAAATGAATCATTCGCTTCTGAACCTGTGCGGAAGAACTTCAAACATTTTTGAATAAGTTGTTGTTTCCCATAGCTTCTTAATCAAAATTCTCACCAAGAAATGTCCTTGTCAAGATTTTTATGGAATTCTTGTCACTTTGATTAAAGTTTAGAATCTCAATAGATAGCTTCACTGATACGAATCGATGCAAAATTTACATTTGGATCCGACCAAATAGCGAGCAGACGAGAAATCGATTTCAGTTCATATCCCATCAGGCAGAATGAAAGAGCCACATCTTGTGGGAGGAGGTGCTCCAAAAATTATAACACAAGGATCATTATTTATAGGTGGGATTTAAGAGAACAGTTATGGAAGAAAATGTTTAGATAAAGTATCACGGTTTTTCACCCTCCTTGTAATACTGGCATTATACCTTTGGACACTCGTATCAGTTACTCAAAAACCCGCACCTTTAACTGCAGTTATATGTCAAGAAAAACGAATGAAATGAACACTTCAAAGACAGCGTTCTTCATGAAAAGAAATAAAGCTTTGGTGATACATCTTTGTAACGTTTTCGTTTAATGAGTTTAATATGCAGTTTATTTATCAACGAGTGAAATCTTTTTCAGGTTAATGTCGTAACTCGACCAGAACAGGAATAAGCTGAACAGTCAAATAGGCTGTGAGAGAAGAATTTATAATATTTCTGAAGTCTGAGTTGATACATCGAACCGAAGATATTTTAAACAAAAAATTATCGAAGAAAATGTTTATTTGTATTGCTTGTGTAGGGGAGGATTGCAAGTCGTGATATATAAATATTAAATTTCACTTAAGATGGATTTCTGGTTACGTCGAACCTTTTTCGTTGTTTATCTCTAATATTTGTTCGTCAAGGTATATTTGCATATACATACAGTCAGCAGTCTGTTGTTATTGCTATTAATAATAATGGTAACAGAATAATTGTAAAATTATATAAATTGCTGTAAGCTTCAAATAAATGAATATTAGATGGACATATTTAATAGCCAGTACATACCAGTACACAGAGGTGAAACACCCATAGTTTTATTAATGATAATGACAGGTAAAAGTGACAGTTGACGAAATAACAAGAGACAACAAGTCCTGCTAGTATTTCTTATCTAAGAACCACCATTTTTCCTTTCAAATATATAAATTATATTATTACTACTACTACTAATACTGCTATTATTATTATTATTATTATTATTATTATTATTTGTTGTTGTTGTTGTTGTTTTTTGTTGTTTTTTGTTTGGGTTTTTTTCTTTTTTTTTTTTAATTAACTAAATAACCGTTCCATTTATAAGCGCACTGTTGAATTTAACGTTTGATTTACTTCCATTTACGATGTAATTCAACCACTTGCGTGACCTCAGATCTGCTTCGTTTCAAAACCATCAGATTAGTCTCGCCATTCCATGTACAGTCTTGCTTATTTACACTTCTGTTGGTGTTTATTTTTTGTTTCGGATCTGTGTGTATTAATTCTCACTGATAAGCGATCCCGATGTATCAGACCAGTAGCTGCCGTGCTGGTGGGTTGTAAATGAAAAAGAGTATAGAATGATAATTTCTTCAGTTAAGATTCGAATATTTTTAGATCTTTTTTTTTTCTTCTTCTTAATATAAATATTATTTAAACAAACTAAAATTATTTTCTGCTGAATTGTATATATTCCTCAATTTAAAAAAAAAAAAAAAAAAAAAAAAAAATATATATATATATATATAAATTAAAAATGTAGAAAATTCACGATTTCTTTTTTCAATTTTTTTTTTTTGGGGGGGATTATTTATGCCGAACATTTTCGCAAAAATAAACATGTAAACTGTGAATTAAAACTTTTAAAATATTTATTTATCTACGTCAACAAATGTCAACAAAAGTTCCTTTTAAGAAAGAAGAAAAAGATCCCTCTAGCTGTTAAATATGGAACCGCTCCTTAGCTGCTATTGCCGGCTGATGATTAATAAAGTGTTGTTGGCTGAAAATTAAACTTCTCATTCATTTTTTTAAATAAATCTTATTTGTCAAAAAAAGGTAAACGAAAATCATCCACATTCCACAACTATAATATGATTTTCTGAAAATATAGATCGTAATTTGACCCGCACGGGATAGGCAGGCATGCAGCGATCCATATTTTTTGACACAACCAAAATCATCACTCAAAATAAAACGAAACGCATCGCGCAGAATAGATCTTAAAAGCAATTTATCCGAACAGAAACGCTTTGATATCCAACGTCTGACAGTGTTTCGCGTTTCATAATGAAACATAGCCAATCATTCTATTCGTCTCGGCCGTCCGCCATAGAACAGAGAAAGTGTTTAATTGAAGACGCTCATATCGTTTGATAACTCGGAGATGCTATCGGCTGCTGGAATACGAAACGGCGCCAAAGATTCTTCAATTATTTCGGACATTTCCAATAAATTTATTTCTTAAAGATTCGAGCGAACTGCAGACTGGAGAATATTTTCGACGGGGACAGTTAACGCCGTTGTTCCGCTGCAGTGATGTACACGGAAAGTCAATTAAAAAGTACGATAACAATATAGCGAACTCGGCTCCCCTGTACGAATGAAAGCGAAGTATATACAGGGGTAACTGATAACAGTTTTAGATACTTAGAAATGTCTGATTACTTAGATAAATTAGCGTTTGGATGTTTTGTTTGTTTAAAAATGCCTATAAATAAATAAATAAATAAATAATAATAATAACAACAACAACAACAACAACAACAACAACAACAACAACAACAACAACAACGAGGATGAAGAGTAGGTCCTTCTGTGTCTGTTTTATCATAAACTCGTAAAACCAGAATTATGTCTTTGCTTGTTTCTGTTCATTATATTCATTTATCTAATTTCTTACGTACTTTTGTACTTATTTACATATTTTATATATATATTTTATTTTGTTTTGTTTTTCAGTTAATCTTATGGATGCTTGTTATCATACAGGCCTGTTTATTTAATTAATTAAATTGTTTTTTTTATTTATTTATTTATTTGCGTTATAAAACCGTAAACCATCGGCAATTCCAAATAAGTAAATAAATAAACAAATAAATAAATAGATAAATAAATAAATAAATAAATAAATAAAAAAAAAAAAAAAAAAAAAAAAGAAAAAAAAAAAAATATCTCGTATTACCTTCCTAATCTGCTAATTAAAACATACTCATGGAATGCTTGTAAAACATCGGTTTATCACTGTTTATCACTACAGTTTTCAAAACGCATCAACAGCTCATTCGCGTGACCTGGGCAAAAATCTCAAAAAATAATCTCACTCCAGTTGTTATGGCGTGCAGTCTTGATACCGTTTCGCACTATCTACAAGAATTTCAGCATGATTTACCTCCCTTGTCGATAAGGCTTGCTAACGAGGCAAAGGCGTCAGATTCCAGCGCTAACAGACATATTTACGAGAAATATTAGACTTTCTCAGTTCATTTACATTAATGTAAGTAAATATCAATATATGTAAAAGATTCCCAGAAGGCGGGACTAAATTCTTCTTCGTCAAACTAAAAAAAAAAAAAAAAATAAAAAAATAAAAATGGAAGGAAAATCAAAACAAGAAAAAACATTTTAAAATATAAAAAAAATAAAGCTACAACAAAAAAGGTGATGTACTGAGTAATACAAACAAATTGTTTATGATTACGTTATAAACATATGTAAAATTATAGCAACATAAAGATAACTTAACTTTTATATTTCATTTTTATCTTCTTTATGAGATTAAAAAATAAACTCCTCTAAAATGATCGAATGTCGAAACGCCGCGGATACATTTTATTAAGACGACTGTTTTGTATAAACTAAATAAAAATAAAGATAAAGATATTTTTAAATTCTAATATATCTTTTTCACGCGATATTTAAAATTGGTTATGTATATAAATAGGTTATTAAAATAATAACAAAGCAAAGGATGTTTTCTTTACAAGTTTTGGAAACGAAAATTATATGAAATAATAATAATAATAATAAT
Organism: Chrysomallon squamiferum; assembly: GCA_012295275.1. NCBI lineage: Eukaryota > Metazoa > Mollusca > Gastropoda > Neomphalida > Peltospiridae > Chrysomallon > Chrysomallon squamiferum. The sequence continues at coordinate 36,925,256 of CM022670.1, read as the reverse complement.
AATAATAATAATAATAACAATAATAATAATATATAGATATATAAAAAAATTATATATATGCAGTTATAGCTTTAATCTATAATTTGTTTTTTACTTTTTTACTAAAAATATTTTATTAAATTTTCACAAAGTAGTGGATTTAACTTTATGAAGTTATAAAGTTTTTTTTTTTCTTTATTAATTCGGCCTTTTTCAGACCCACAAAGTTCGTCTGTTTACAGCACCAACCAGTCGAAAAAAGGACGTTTCTATTACTTGCAACCTGTTTCTGCTTCTTTCAAAACGGCATGGATAGGACGCATAAAACTGATATGTTGCTGGACATAAACATTTCATTCTGACAAACCAAAGAAATACAAAGTTAAATGAGTTTTTCTTGGACATATGCCTCGGAGTTAATTAGCCGAAATCCCGTTTATCGGCTGCTCTCTGGTAATATACCGACATCATTAGCCGTACCACCGTCACCACGGAAATGAACATTAACTTCAGGCACTGTTGATAAGGCCCCAACGCCGGAATAATTAATTTCGTAGCACTGCGAGACCTTTCATTGGTATTTACATATTGTCAGTGCAGTATCATATTTCTGATGTCGTCGTAAATTAATGATCTTTGTAATTTTAAACCAACGCTTCTCTCGTTCGTTTTTTTTTTTTTTTTTTTTTGCGGGTCTATCCTGTTTGCGTTATTTTTTGAAACTATAATACAGAAGTCGTGTCTTCAGTTACACTTTTTGTTCTTTGTTCTACTAAACCAGTTTTATCCCGTCTTCAAACTTCTCCAGTCATCGTTTATTGTCGGAGAGAACGATGACAAGCTTACAGTTTGTGTGTGTGTGTGTGTGTGTGTGTGTGTGTGTGTGTGTGTGTGTGTGTGTGTGTGTGTGTTTATGTTTAACTCCCTGCTAAAGAATACGGGTTTGGGGTATGGGAAAATGAGGAAATTATTATAACTATTATAAAAAAAAAACACACCTTCTAAAGACGAATTCGATGGGGAAAAAATAAATGACCTGAATATTTTTCTGTGTATATTCCACTGTTCAGCTCTCAATAAGAGAAGGGAAGTAGGAGTACATTTTATGAACGTTTGGGGGTAATTGTTTTTAGACTGACAAATAGACGGTTAACATAGCATCCTGCACAAAACTGAACAAAAAGCCAACTAATGTATACGGTATCACCCCTATGAAATACTGCATCGTTGATTAGAAACAGTTTAAGTCAGCTTAGAAACTTTATATTCACGCATATATATACTTGAATTAATAATTGAAAGTTTAATTTTATTTGTTTGTTGTTTATTTATTTTTATTATTTTTTAATTCTTTCTTTATTTTGTCAATTTTTTTTTTCATTATTATTATTTTATTATTATTAATTTTTTTACTTACTTATTTATTTATTTATTTATTTATTATTATTATTATTATTTTTTTTTTTTTTTACTAGCACAGGACACTTGAAATGACAAGAACATCACAAGAAAATTATGACGCGAGAGAAAATCCAACAATAAATCGTGCAGATAATCCGTTTGTAGTTTGTTTTCTGTGTTTACCTTCAGTTTTTTTGGGTGGAGCAGTGTTATAACTAATGTATTGTGTTACCTTTATGACTCTTTTTATTCTCTCCTATGACAGTAAACAAACTGTGCTTATAATTATTATGACTTTATAACTGCGTGTAGCTAAAATGCTTAATATACAACACAGGGAGTCTTTCAATGGTGTTGTTGTTGTTGTTATTATTACTACAACTACTACTACGACTACATGTGCATTATTATTATTATTATTGTTATCATTATCATCATTATCTTATTATCATTATTATTATTATCATCATCATTATCTTATTATTATTATTATTATTATTATTATTATTATTATTATTATTATTATTATTATTATTTCAAATAGATAATATGATAGATGCAATTGTTTTTAAAAATATGTATAAAATTAAAATACTATTTTCTTTCCTATCATACTTTTCTGTGTAACCGGTATGAACATTATTGTTTGCTTAAGCGATACTTTAAGTTAGAAAATTTTAAACTAATTAATATATTGAGTCTTTTCAAAGTTTGAAGTAATAAATTACTGAATCATTTTTATTAAAGATATTTTATACATATAAAATAAATAAAAAATAATTTTAAAGTTTCACGATAAGAAGAAATGACCAGAACATAACACACTAAACACGATAACTATTGTTGTTGCTGCTGCTGCTGATGTCGTTGTTGTTGTTTTTATTACTACTACTACAACTACTACTACTACTATTATTTTTAATTATAAAACATATTGGTTTTTACCACGAATAAATATACAAAACTGATAAATGAGAAAACGAACAGTTACAATTAATGTTGTAAAATGTTCATGTACGTAGGATTTTTCGCTTTAGTCTTTCTGTTAGTCTTGATTAACAAAGTCATTAACCGTCGAGGTTACTTTTCTTTATCAGCTATATCGGAAACATACGAATGATTCCGAACGAATGGTTTTACTGATCATGTTTGCACTCGTTAACTTGGGAAATGGATCAGCTCTTGGTGACACAGTAGGGGGGGCAAATTACACATTTTCGCATTATAACAGAAATATGAAAAGTTGATGGATTATCTGTTTCAACTGAGGTTTCGCCCATTTAATCTTCGCAAACTGTCAGATGTAATACACAAGTTATGTGAATTTTATTTTAATATTTAATTTTTAACTGTCTGAATATTTGTCAGTTTAAATTACTGTCTTAATTGTCGTCATCTGTTTTTTTTTGTTTTTTGTGTGTGTGTGTGTGTTTTTTTTAAATTAACAGGTAAATGTATTCCCATAAAAAAAAGGCAATACATTATACACAGTAAAATGTACATATGCGTGTATGTATGCATGTACATACACATATACATATATGTATACATACGTAAACACTATTGTTAAATATATGACATAAATTAGTGACACTCAACACCATTTCATTTCTAAAACAACAACAAAAAACCAAACAAACAAAAACATGTGTAGGTATGCGTTGTAATACAAACTGGCAAACAAAAAG
>CM022670.1:36909688-36917188 GCA_012295275.1 Chrysomallon squamiferum | reverse complement strand
TTCGAATAAACGTGAAATACATCAGTCTACGGCGAACTATATATCATTTTCCTACAAGATGACTTTTCGCTGAAAGATGAGTTACAGTAAGAGAGATTTTAACATAGTTGTTTTTTTAGTTCTGTTTTTTATTTTTTTTATTTTTTTAATGTAAGCACATTTTGGATGGGAAAATATTTTTTTAAAGTTATTATTGTTATTATAATTTTTTTGATTTCTGACAAATATTGTTGTGGTTTAATGATGATTACGATAACATAATTCAAATATTTGTTTATAAACTTTAATGTACACACACACACACTCACACACACACACAACATAGAAAACAACATTTAAAGATATTAAATTTTTATTTAAACATTTTATTATTATTATTATTATCATCATCATCATGGTCATCATCATCATTATTATTTGAAAAATAAATAAATAAATACTCGGTAATAATATCAAGGAGAAAAAGAAGAAAGTGATGATCAAGAAGAAGAAAAACAGGAATAGCAGCAACAATAACAATAATAAGCAGATAAATAAAGAAAGTAAAATTATTAATAATGATGAATGCATATGTAAATAAATGTACTAGTATAAATGTATGAGCATGCATACCCTTGTTCAAACAGAGACACAGGCATGCACACACAATCTGACAGAAAAGTAAATAATAAATAAATAAACAGAACAGTTTTGTACACACATATATATCAAAGTAAAACTGAAAACGCAGTCTAGTTCTGAAGAGTTTAATTTCTGCTGACACTAGAGTCTGTCTTGTCCACGTTATGACGTGGTTGCCCAATCGTTAAGTCCTCTTCTTACAAGGCTCGAATTCATCGTAATGATACTAAGCTATATGTATTTTGTAAATGGACATAATATAGGCTAATGGTAGAATGGGCGGGGGGGGGGGACAGAGTGAAAAAAGAATGAAGAAATGAAGGAAAGAAAGAGAGAAAGGAAGAATTAAAAACAAAATTAGAATTAAAGAACAGATCGAGAACGTAACTTCAAAAAAATAATAATACTTTCTCAAAACTGGGACTCTCGTTAAATCGAAATTTTCGGTCCCGATCATTTATCCCAGTCAAAGATCGAGGGATGTGATTTCATGTCTTATCACAAAGTGCGTGTAAAATAACTCAGCTAACGGAAACCAAAGACAGAGAAGTTAAAGAAGGTTTTGATACAGATTAACATTTAACTTTGGAATTTTTCTGCAATCGTGACAAGGTTAATATTAAATCGTTTAAAAGTTCTGTAAATGACTTTTCTATCGCTTTAGCTAAACATTTCATTGCTATTACGTAGAAATAGTGGTAGTAGTACTAGCAGTAGGAAGTAGTAGGAAGCAGTAGTAATAGTAATAGTAGTAGTCGCTATAGTAGCAGTACTTGTAGTATCTGTAGTAGCAGTAGTAATAGTAAGTAATAGTAAGTAATAGTAAGTAATAGTAAGTAATAGTAAAAACAGACAACCCAAACTCGTGTTTTCTGTCTGGCGAGAGGACATGAAGAGCGTCAACTTGCACTGTTTGAACGGCATTTTCCCCATTTCTCTCACACCTTAAGACAACACAGGATATGGCTGAGTGAACTGCTAATCATAATGCGATTAGTAGTTCACTCAGCCATGACCTACCTATAGCACGGTTTGATGCACGCGCTCATCTTCCTAGCTGTCACACAGTCATCTTGAGCAAACCCGTACTAACAGTTAAACAGCAAGAACAGAAATACATATTCATATCCATTTATTATAAATTCAGTCTGCATAACACAAGAATAATGCGAATTATTATATCAGATTCAGTACATATGAACGATATACGTTTCACTGGAGCGTTTATGACAGTGTTACAGCACACAGTATTAGTATATAAATGGGTTCAAGCTGATTCAGTGACTGTTACATTAATATTGTTGGGGTTTATTGCTTTATTTGTAATAAAGCTGAGTGCGTAACAAACGGGACGTGTAACAAATGGGAGAAAAAAACACCATACCGTTTAAATGGGCAGAAAGACACGTGAATCGAGAATCTTCTTTAAAAAAATAAAACTCGACAAACCTGCCTGTCTGCCTGCCTGCCGACTGGTCAGTTACGACTGAGTGGTCATTAGAATGAAAACAGGGAAATGAATTTGTTATCAAACTCGAGTGCCACGCCTGAGTGGACATTTGTTAATTCCAGACAGGTTCTTTATTGTGAAATCGTCAGCTGAATGTCTCGTCAATAGACTGTGTTTCCCCCATTTGCTTTTTTTTTTTCAGTCCGCGGCGAACTGCCCAGCCATTATGTACTTCACGTGTATAATGTTCACTCGGGGATTCTAAAGATGATCATCACATTTCGCTCGACCTAATTTAATTTGCTGTGGACACTTCAGATCAAATCTCAAAACGCCGATAACATAAAAAAAAAAATTAAAAAAAAAGAAAAGAAAATGAATACTTAGACATTATCGAATAAAACCTTATTTGTATTAATGATACAGGATTAATAAAATTTAAAAAAAAAAAAAAATAATAAATAATAATAATGAAATAAAATAAAATGTTTTGTCCTAATTATGCCTGAGCTTATGTCTGGAACATTTGTCTACAAGCAAGTTGCTTTAATTAGAATGAATTGCGGATGAGTTAAAAACAGTCCCAAAGGTGACTTGAGGATTTTTTTAAAACGCGGAGGCGAAATCAATATGGTGGATATGACTTTGAGGATAAAAGGCGTTTTGTTGTAAACCACTGAAAAAAAAAAAAAAAAAAAAAAAAAAAAAAAGTCGGTCGTCGTAAAATTAGAAAGAGTGCGTTAATTCCTAATAAGTTATGGAAGATAAATATTTTTTAAAATTCATAAATAATTATTATTTAAAAGGCACGGAAAAAATTTAAATTTTTTTAGTCAGAATGAAAATCATGTCAAAAAACGTTTAAAAACAACTCTTAACTCCAAACAGGTTTGTTATAAATTTAATCATAGTGTTTCTTTAAGTTTTAAGATATTTTCATTTATAATACAAATACATCTTGTTTGTGTATGTGTGTGTGTGTGTGTGTGTGTGTGTGTGTGGTTTTATTTATTGTTTCATTATATTTCAATCTGCGAAAAAAAAAAACCCACTTAATTCATCCGTCTGCAGAGTTCGATTACAAAAGTACTTTTGCTGTTTCCTTTTTGAAACTGATTTTCATGGATGAATGAATGTCGAACTAACTTTGTTAAGCTGTGTCTCGAATTCAGAAGACGAAGAGCAACAATAGGAGTTGGTTGAGCTGGAGTTACAACACTACGTCTGTGTTTGAATCACGCTACAGTCACGATTCGAAACTCGCAGGTCGCTCTTTTTACCTGCGATAGTTAGTTACCTTGTCTCACTGAAGACTCGTGTATTGTATTTCTTTTTGTTAATGTTTTATGACAATAAAATTAATATATCTCGTTAGGCTGAGGTAGCTGTCAGTATTCGAAATGAAATGTTAGATTTATTTTTCTACGAAGATGATCTTGAAAAAGTTAGATTAAAACAAGAACAACAACAGCAACAGCAGCAACAACGACGACGACAATAATAATAATAATAATAATAATAATAATAACTACTCCTACTACATCAACAACCACAACAAAATTAAATATGTAATTTAATGACAAAAAAAAAAAATCAGATATTTATTTCGAAATAATAAATGAATGAATTAAAGTTATTTTTAACTAAATTTTAACAGTTTTTGAATACAGTCATATAATAGTATACAGCTCTTTATCTGTTAACAACCAGGAATATTTTGAGGGAAGGTATACCGTGTCAGCAATGAACACAGGCATGGACTGAAAGAAAGATTTTATTGTGAAAGAGACAAACAAAAGCGACACACACACACACACACACACACACACACACACACACGAACAAATACACGTCAATAGAAACATATACAAAAACACAGATGAAAAATGTTAATAAACGTAAATGTATTTTGAAATAATCACTCTACATTTCTACACTGATGTCTCTGAAACTTTCACCCATATTGTTTAACGGTTTAAATGAAGAAAAAACAAATTTTAATTACAGATGCGGTTTCAAGAAGAGATAAAGGATGATGTATGTATGTGAATTTACTGTTTAAATGAAATTTCGTACTACTGTAAAATAATATATTCGAAAAGATAATATTTAAAACGAAATACATAATAAAAAAAGGATGACGTCTAATTTATAGAAAAATATTTCTCTAAACACTAATTAATTTCAAAATGATATCAGTATTTTTTTTTTTTTTTTTTTTTTTTTTTTTGTCTGTTTTTTTTGATAGTAACATAGTTAAGATTTGTCTGTTTCTCTGTTAACACGGACATATCCAGACTATGCTATCTTGTCCGGTTAGTTTGCAACATGATCGACCATTCTGCAATGCACGATAACATCTGGCAAACACAGACATGTTAAATTGGGCTTCCCTTGATACCGTGGAAAGTGGCGACCAACGCCATTAACTGAATTGAAGAAAATGCTGCTAAACGCTAGGACGAGCTAAATTTTATAACAGGTAATTCTTGGTTTTCAGGTTTCATGCGAAAACCTTTTAAGACTGAACATGCAATTTTCGCATCGTCACTTTTCTGGCAATGTCTGTTTACAGTTAGTAAATGTTATGGGTTCGTTATAAAGACCCAGTGCTGTCGTCAAAAGGAATTTTTTTTTTTTTTTTTTTTTTTTTAAATAAAGCATAGTCATTGAATTCATTCTTTTATTTGCAAAAAGGGATCATCCACTTGATTGAGTGCATTGTCGGCGGTCGTTCAAAGGACGTCACTAAGTTATCTAATACGGTTATCTAACACCTAGAACAAATGACGTATTTTGATTACGTCCTTTCCGCTGATGGAATTATTTCAGTTCTAATTTTAAAGTATTTATAATCGGTCCGCATTGAAACACTGCGTTTATCTATTTATCTACTGTCTGAAATCTTATGAGGTGTCTTTTAACGTTTAAATATAATGCTGTCTGTTATTTTTCTGTTATGTAACTGCATTTTATTCTGAAGTTTCTTACAGCTGTTTGCGAAGGGTTTAAATAAAAAACATTCAAATGTTCAGTTACGGTATCACTTTATAATCACGCTTTTTAAATCACAACGACAGACTGTCTAAGAACAGTATTAATAAATTAATAAGTAGCAATAGTAAAAATTTTTTGTTTTTCTTTTGCATTAGACCATTTGTTCGTACCGCGAGAAATATATTTTAAAAAAAGATTAAGATTAATTGTTTTTAACAATTTGCACTCTCACGTTTCCTTTTACAGTGGAGACTCGAAAGAAAGACGTTTTTACGGTTGATCGTAAATCAAACTTAAATTTTCATGTCTCTTTTTTCTTCCTTTAATTTTTTTTCTCTCACGTTTATGCATAATTGCATTAAAAGATATAAATATTACCACTTAATAAAACGTTTAGAATAACACAGAAGTTAAAACCGCAGTTAAAACCGCCCCTCAAAACCACGAGTATTATACAAATATTAAATTATTATTTATTTTTTTTAAAAGAATCTGTTATATTACTACTATATTTCTAATATTGTATGTTATTTACATTTAAAATTATTTTAAACCTCCATTATGCTATTACAATTTTTTTTTTTAATTATCCTTATCATGTTGAAGTAATGTTACTAATACAAAGTCGTTTTGTCAAGATTATCATTACTTCGACAGGTTTTCATAACAAAGCGTTCACAAATCTTGCCACGCTGAAGCTTCGGGGCTAACAGATCCAACTATTAAAAACAAAGCGAAGAAAACAATAGTGATGAAAATCGACTTCTGAAAGCGAAAGACGACACGACACGTTCGTTGTTGACAGTGTTGACTCAGCAACATCATGGTGTACGTCATCATTATCATCATCGACTGGACGCCTTCTTCTTCTTCTTTTCGCTGCAGACGACAGCCTCTCAACTAAGCCGTATCGCGACAGCAGCAGTGGTCAGGGTGACCTTCAAGAGGTCTGGCACGCTCCTGGAAACAAAAGTTTTCGCAAGCCATTGTCCGCTTTCTTTCGTGACGGAAACTCTGTTTTCTGTTTCATTCTTGTCAAAGTTCAAAAGGCAGTTGCGTCCGAGGCGGACAGTTTCGAGGCAGTGGCAATGGTCTTCGCATTGTCCGGTTTTCTATTGACCATTCTATTATCCACTCCGGCCATTTGTTGTCACGGTAATGTTCCAGCGAGAAATTAGCCATAGGTTAGTTGACCACTACCAAACAAGGTCGCAATCTGAATATGTCAGTAGGTGGAGTTGTTTCCCTTAGCAGGACCCTCCCACCCCTTTATAAGCCAAAGCATTGTTAATGGAAGTAGCTGTTCGAAAAATGGACATGTTACGGAACTATTCGGATCAGGGTCCAGTGTCAGATAATCACAGAGACAGATGGTTTGAGAATTTGCACAACGACATAAATTGAATATTTTGAAAAAAAATTTGATCTGTTTTATGATGTTTCTCTGTCTCCTTTAGGTAGAACAAACATTACAGAATTTTTTTTTTTTTCTTCTTCTTCTTCTTCGCCATTTTAAAACGGAATAATGTCCACCTCCTCTACTGTACTGTACAATGACGTCGTGCGCTGGCTGGCTGCATTTTACGACATCTGCTACGACGTGGACGTATCCGATGGAGGACGAACGAGCTGAACAGATGGTCCGAGTGAATGTCCTGGCAGACCTGAATTCACCGAAAACGATAATTACAGAGTAAACTGTGCCCGGCATTTAGAAGTCACGGAATGATGATAAATATTCCATAACCACGTTTTAGCTGTGGAAAGAGCAATGAGATGTTGTTTCGTGTAATTACCGGGTACAGACCTGCGAGGTGATATTAAAAATATTCATCATATAAATTACAAACATTAAGTCGTTATAAGTGTTGTTCATTGGCAGTTATGTGACACTGAAGTGTTATAGTTTAAATGATATCCATCAGGGATAAATTAACAGTTGTTGGAAAAATAGACAAATAAACAAATAAGCAGATTAATAAATAAATAAATAAATAAATAAATAAATAAATAAATAAATAAATAAATAAATAAATGAAAGAAGAACAAACAAACAAATAGTTAAATTAATGACAAAATAAGTAAATAAATAAATAATATATAAATTAATAGACAAAAATAAAATTATTTATCTAACTAAATAAATATTAATGACAAAATATGTAAATAAATAAATAATATATAAATTAATAGATGAAAATAAAATAATTTATCTAACTAAATAAATAAATATTTAGTATTAAGTAAATACTGGGTAATAATATTCAAGGAAAAAAAGAAGAAAACGATACTGACCAAGAAGAAGAAAAGCAGGAACAACAATAATAATAATAAACAGCTAAATAAAGAAAGTAAAATTTTTAATAATTATAAACACTGACAAACTGATAAAGTAACTCACTAGTATAATAAATAAATAAATAAATAAATAA
>CM022670.1:36862188-36904688 GCA_012295275.1 Chrysomallon squamiferum | reverse complement strand
AAACGGAGAGAACAAGAGAGAAAGGGTGTGAAGGAACGATGCTCATCAACAACCGAATCTAATTTGAAGTTAAAAACTACACAGTGGCTAAAATTTATTTCGAAGAAATTAACAAAAGAAAGTATACAGTTTCACATTCATATGACGAATATTCAAATTACTCAGACATGTATCCACTTGCACATTACAAGATAAAGAAATTACATCAACAAAAAAAAAAAAAAAAAAAAAATTCCGGGATGAATTAAGTTATGTTTTTTTGTTTTTTTTTTTAGTAGGATGGTGGGTTCACATCGATGAATTACTTCACTTGAAACACAGAAATACTATCGGCGAAAACAACAAGTATATAATTATTATCACAATTTAATTGCAGCAGGTCCGATATACGCAAATGCTTGTACGAGCATTACATAACAAAATAAGCTATGTGTTCGTCATAGATGATACAAAAACGTGTGATATTAAATCACTGAATTTATCTCGGAAAGATTACGAACCATAGACTTCGGCATGAGTCAGACCTACCAAAATCAACAAGTCAAAATAATATTCTGTCTGGATTCTGATCTACGTTTCCACAGAAAATAATTTCGTACAACTGAGTAATTTCTCGTTTTAAATTGTAAGTATGATGTATCTTGCACTGCTGTATAGCCAGGGTGCACTGATTTAAATATTTCTGAAATGTATTGCAGTGGTCGGCTTTGCAATTTTATTCTAACCATCGGAAGCAATATTTTGAAATATCTAAACATGATGTATACGTTTAGGTTTGTTTATGTGACTTCACCCACAAACATCGTGTCTGGGAATGTTTGCTATTAAGTCTTACAGTTATTAATCGCTCGTCTATTCATGGCCGCGCGGGAAAACTAAAGATATCGTCTGCAGCTATCGAAATGATCTAACCATCATCCATAGAGAGGGGGTTTATGACCATCTTAAGGCTCGAGTAAATCCATTTACTTTGAAATTGTTTCAGTGATTTGTGGTCCCTCCGAACACAGAAATTATAACTTGGGACGTGCAAGAACGAATGGAGTCTTTTGTCGTTATTGATCAAATAAATAAACTGAACGGTGTAGCGACATGATGGCTGTGTTTATGGGTGTCACGTGAATGGATCTTTATTCGTATTTATTCGAGCTTCCGTGTGACATAAACGCGGCTTTTATTTTTATAATAAAACTATCAGATACACTAAATTATCCGGTTGTCTCCCGTCTCGGCGTTCATCCCGATATACCCGACAGCATCGTCGACAAACGCTCCAAGTTCTGATTTAAAAGAGTTTATTTTTCGTCGTTGTTGAAAACAACGTAGCCAGACACATTTTCGAAAATGATCATCAGAAGCATTAAAGGAAAAAATATAAAAATTTGGAAATTTATAACGCGAGTGTTTTAATATTGATAATAATTTTAGCTCAAAACAGGATTTACTGTTTCCAGAATCGAATCACTTGTTTGTTTTTGGATTTTTTTTTTTTTTTTTTTTTTTAAAAACATAATCGCCAAAGACTGATAATTTTTAAACATCAGCAGTTATAAGGCGACTGTTAATTTTCGAATCATAATAAAGTGTACGAAATGAAAATTTTAGACATGCTTTTGCAATATCTCGAGATTTTTTTTTACGTTTCGGTTTTCGTTTTTCTTTTTATATGTTATTTTGGTTGCTTTTCGCCGATACAACTATCGCATTATCATTCATTAAAAGCCCTCGGATCCTACAACTGAAGCAGTTACAATCGACTGACAGCAAGCAAGATGAATGAGTTAGTAGGTTAGAAAGATAGAATCTACTGCGCGGTACTACAACCTATCTCACAGGCGTAAACGTTAGATTCACGTGACCATTATTCCAAAATAGCTGACCATACCGTTCATTTGCCTGATCGTTATTACGATGTTGTCGACCGTAGACTAGTGATGACTTCGGTGACTGAGGCCGCTCAAATCAATTTGCACGTAGAAGTCCATCTGTAGAGACCGCTCGTAAAACAAACAAATGCCAAAAAAGCAAGCGTTTGGAATGTTCATGGATTTATGGGGCGCCATGTCAATAAATCAGCGTATAGCCAGTTTCATTCCTCTTTCTGTGAATCATAGTGTATCGACATCACACACGATTATTCAAATATCAATGCCGCGTGCTGAAAAAAAAAAAGATCGTTACGTCTTCAAAAGAAAGCTTTTCATTGGTTAATAGAGACCCCCGGTATTCAAACAAAATAAACATTAAATGGAAGACAAAAGGAAAAATATCTTACGATTATAACTCAATGAATTTTTATCAGATTGTTGGAGAGAGAGAGAGAGAGAGAGAGAGAGAGAGAGAGAGAGAGAGAGAGAGAGAGAGAGAGAGAGAGAGAGAGAGAAAACGATGAAAAAAAAAAAAAAAAAAACGCTGATAAGAAAAATAAAGGGGGTTAAAGAAGAGATAGATCCGGAAACGTTAATTGTGCTGAAGAACACCTGGTATAGATAAACTTGCATGACATTATTAAAACAGGATAATTAAAAATTCCATTCGAAAAAAAAAAAAAAAAAAAACATTTCCCCATCGTCTCAAACGTTTCGATTTACAATGAAGCGCGCTAACGTTGTCAGTTTAAGATAAGATGTTGATAATTAGATTAACATAACAAACAGAACACTGCCACAGGGTGACTGTCTGTAATCTTGTTTAGGCTTTAGCTAATGACTGGTATCTTAATTTTTACGACTGGTTTGCAACACGCCGAGCCGCCTCTGCGGAACGGAAGTGAAGTCATTCAGCCTGGCGAGCAGCGCTCTCTAACTGATTTTTGACAAGAAGCGAGCGAGCGGGTCTATCTTGATACTCCGATCTTTTAATTACGGGTTGCGGTTTCAGCAAAAACCACGTTAAACGGGATCATGTTTATAGATGAATTTCAGATTGGTTTTGTACGGAAATCGAAAGTGAAATATATCGATTTATGTCAATACGATGAATAATGAATGAATATAAAGCTATTTGTCAACAAAATATTTAATTTTCGTATTTTTTTATTTTTTTTTATTTTGTTGTATAATTTTGTTTTTTTCTTCGTCGTTATTTATACAGAAAATGTGTTTTTGGCATATGTCATTAACCTAATCTGCACCAGCCATATATAATATAAATATTAACATTTTTTTTTTTTTTTTTTTTTATCTTAAAAGTTAAACGTACCAATAATTATGATGACACCACTCTCGTTTCAAAAATAGCAGATTTGCTTTTTATACATTAATGATGTCAGATGTTGAAATTTTGTTTCTACAATATTCATCATCATCATCAACGTCAACGTCATTATTAGCAGTAGCAGTAGCAATCGTAGTAACTAAACTGAAGTAGTAATAATGGAGGTTGTAGTAGTAAATATATGAATAATTATATTATGGGATCACATAAATCTCCTAAGATTCAGATACGTACAAGTAATTCACAAATAAACTGAGAGGATAATTAATTATTTCGACTATTATTAACTCATAGGTAAAAATTTAAATAATTTCTTAACACTTGCTGTTAATCAATTAACATTGCATTCATTTATATTTCAGCTTTATAGATATTATCTATCTATCTATCTATCTATCTATCTATCTATCTATCTATCTATCTATCTATCTATCTATCTATCTATCTATTTTTAAATATTTTGAACAAGAAAGGGGGATGGGGCAAAGCAATCATTAATTACTGTTTCTTCACAATGATACACAAAGAACTGCAGACCGTTTGGCAAAACAGCAGCGTAATCTTAAAGTTAAGAATTAGTGTGTTTCCAAGTGTACTTTTGCGTCACTTGTTGCACGTTTTATAACGACAAATATTACAAGCATTATGTTGTATATGCGATAAGTGCAAACAGGCCGAGGTTTCCAACACTTTTCTCAAATTTACAGGAGTCTAAAAGCGATGTTATCAGCGTCTATTCCAAAATGAAATTCTCAAAACACCGTATCTGACAGCTGTTTCTGGATTTCTTCAAAATTACGATCTCACGGAATTTTTTTTATTTACTTTTTTTTTTTTTTTTTTTTTTTCTTTTTTTTTTTTTTTTTTTTTTTTTTTTTTTTATATCTAAAGTGAAAGAAAAATGGAGGAGGCAGTGGAGTATTATTTGATTAAATCAAAGAATTAAAAACGAAAAAAAAAAACTTTCAAAAATAAATAAATAAATAAATAAAAAATTATTAAATTGGATTTAATACTTATTTTGTTTCAAATGTGGTAATGTGAGACCAAGACAAAAGTTTATAGTTTCATTATCATTTTATACATAAAACTTACCATCAGTGGTTGTTGTTCACAGAATTCTTTGGAGTTTTTTTTGTTTCGTTTTTTGTAAATAAAACTGAAAATCATTACATCAATAGATAGTATGTTTGTATGTATTATTAGATGCAATTTCCAAAAAATGTAACATGTATATATATGTATGTATATTTGTATTTTATCTATCAGTATGTATATTTGTATTATGTATGCATGTTAATATAGGTATGTGTGTGTACTGTGTGAATATATGAATGTATGTAAGTATACCTATATATTTATGTATGTGTGTGTGAGTGTTTGAGTCTATGTAAGTATGTATCTATGTACGTGTTTATCTACGTGTGTATATAAACACACACACACTTACACAAGAACATTGTATCCTTTATTAGGTTTAGTCCTTTCTTATTACGCTGAGATTGTTCCTAAACGCCGCTCTTTCCGGAAGTCGTCTGCTTGGCAAGAAGCTTCCAGTGCAAATACTAACAGCTATTCACTGACCAGCGCGCCGTTTGATTTCCTCAGCTGTATTTACAATGCATGACCATGCATTAATGATTGATTTATCCTATAAATCTTGTTGCCTTTCAATTAAATATCATCCGCGCGAAATGAGATTGCCGTCTACTCGTTCCCAATCATTTGTAGTCAGCTCGACAAATAAGAGACGAGCGAGCGAGCGAGAGATACCAGCGCTGAAATTCTTCTCGGCAGTCTTGACAAATAATAAAAAGCATGGTTCTAAAAAGTGGATCGACGCGAGGGGGAGAAAAAGCGTTGTTGTAAAAATTACCCAAACCCAACCACATGCAGTGGATCAAAAAAGGGGCCTGAACTTCAGAGAATTATGCACGATTTTGTTTTGTTTTGTTTGTTGTTTGCTGGGTTTTTTTGTTTGTTTTTGGGTTTTTTGGGGGTTTTTTTTCGGGGAGGGTTTTCTCCTCAGATCTTTAATTTTAGTTTTATAAAATTGTGGACGTGCTTTCAGTTCTTACTTATGCAAGAAATTTCTTTATATTTTAGAATGAATATTTTAAGATTTATTATTATTATTATTACTACTTTTGTTGTTGTTGTTGTTGTTGTTATTATTATTATTATTATTAATTTAATATTAATGATAATAATATTATTATAATCTTTATCATTATATCCTCAAATATGAAATTAAACTAAATTTGTTTTTTAAATTTCTCTTTCTAAACGTAGAACTCGAAACATGTTAAATCATCCATGAAATATATATATATTTATATATTACTTTATACCTTCCCCTATAAATTAATAATGCATTATAAATATATATATATATATATATATCTTTGACTTAGAAGATTTTGCATCATATCTAATCGTATTACTTTATTGTAATCTGACTGTTGTAAAATGGTGTCTTTGAACGTGGTCGCTTGTAATTAACTTTCTCTACCAACAGATTCAAACCATGACTCGAGTTACGTTCCAGCATAAAATCAGATAGAATCTTAATCGGTTACCTAGATTGTTCGGAAACTTAAGGCCAGATCCTTGATTTCAGAAGTAAAAAAAAAAACAAAAAAAAAAAAGTAAAGAAGAAGGGGGTGCTTTTATTGCGGCGAACATGTCTTCCCAAATGAATCGAGTTTTATTTCAAAGAAAACAAACATCGATCGGGGACAAAAAAAAAAAAAAAAAATATCTGAAGGGTGCGTTCTTCTGGATTCGCCTTTGTAAAACGGTGTACAATTACACAAACTGACCAGTAATTTTGGACTCGCATAGGCTGGATTACCGAGAACTGGCGACTGGTGAAAACAGGGTTTTTCTGTTTCTAATTAACCCATTTTTCTTTTAACCGTTTTATAACTCGACCGAGTGTTCATTTCTTACGTACAAACAGCGCAAATAAATAAAAATAAAAATCTTATCAGTCCATTAAGTGTCTTTGCAAGACGTAAGGGTAAATAAAAAAAATATATGTTGTTAATGTTAACTGTTTTTTTTTTTTTTTTTTTTTCTCGTTGTTAAACTGCTGATTTGTTTGCGTAAAGCGCTGGTTAAACTACACAACTAAGACAAGAAGATAATGAGATGAAGTCTGCTATCACTTCTTTTTTGGGGGGGCAAAATAAATAATTCTGTGTTATCTTATTTTTAACCTGTACAAAATCAGTGTTTGTGGTCGTTCTTGTTATTATTATTGTTATTGTTATTATTATTATTATTATTATTATTATTATTATTATTATTATTATTATTATTATTATTATTATTAATTTTGATGATGATGATTATGATGATTATCTTTTCTCTAATTTTGTTCTAATATTTTTATTTTTTATTTTTTTCTACATCTTTTGGGCGTCAGTTACTTAAATTAAAACAAAGGACCTAAATAAATAAAACCTTAACTCCTGTACATTGTCTCCGTCTGTCGTTTATGCACCCAAGTGTTGTGTGTAAGGTCGTGATTCTTTCTTCGTTAAGCAACCAGACGACACAAACAAGAAGATACAGAAAACATACGAGCCTGGATCCATTTTATTCGCGAACGTACGACTCGCTAAAGAGCCGAGGACGTCAGTGGGCGAGGTAGAGAGGGTTTGACAAACAGGATTTTACCCTTATAAATTTCAATTACACTGTCAACTAACTTGGACGTTTTCCTACGCATTTCCGACGCACACGTTTCTGCCGTATGAACCAATTAGGTCCATCGACTGAAGCAATTACGTGGAAAGGTCAGTACGCTAAACAACGTTACACCGACGTTGTGGACTCTGTCTTCAGTTTTTACCACCACAGTGACAACTACACATGCAGACACGTTAATAAAATACGCGTAGATAATAACGCACACACACACACACACATCAGATACTCTAATAGTTATTTCACGTACGCATGCTTTCGAAACACACCTATGTCAAACATAACTTAGCTTTCATTTGCTTTGGAAATGTATGCTAAAAGTTGTTTCGTTGTTAATGTAAAATATTAAAATTAAATTAACATTAAAGCATGTTGGTTAGTAATTTTATTTTATTTTTTTTTTTTTTATATTATTATTATTATTAATTTTTTTTTTAATATTTCCATTATTAAGTGAGACAAAGCTAACCACTTCACAAACAATGAATGCCCAGCAGATACGATTTTGTGTCCTAGCAGCTGCAGTTTAATCATTACAGCAGTTGTTATTCGTTAAATATTACTGCATATCTATTTAGCATTATTGTTTTCAGAATACAATTAATGTTTTTATTTCTAAAAAAAAACCTAAAAGGAGCAAAAGAAGGAGAAAAATGGTTTCCAGAGTGCGTGATAGTTAATCACCGAGATCGCCTCCGAGTCTAGTCTGACTGTCAGTGTCATCCCGCCTTATTCCTCCGGTGCACCGCCCGATCGATACCAACAGAATTGACTCTGCCATTGTCAAACGACGGCGAAATGGGATTAAAGCACTATTTTCTATTTGCAAATGTGACATCTCTTTTGCGAGGCGAAGAACACCAGTTAATTCGAAAACTGGACAAGGTAATTTACTGTAAATCGACCAAGTGCAGTGCATCCTGTACGAAACGTGGCTTGAGCTAACCCAATTAGTGACATGACCTCGTTTTTCCTCAAGTGATAATGGATGAACAAACCGAGACTCGTTCTGTTTGTGTGTGTGTGTGCTTGAAACAATACACCGTGACCTCTTTCCCCAGTAATAATAATAATAATAAAAAAAAGGATACAGGAACAGAAAAAAAAATTAAATAAAAATAAAATAAAAAATCAAGATAGAAGACTTTAAAAAAAAAGAAAAAGAAAAATGAAGAAAAATTGAAAAAAAAAAAAAAAAAAAAAGTCTTGTTGTCTGTTGATTTAATTCTTCGTGATAAATGAAATAAGAAGGAAGATGATAAAGCCATATTATTCCGAACACGCAAAACAAGAATCTTAAATTGTCGAACTGTTACTTTAGACAATGAAACAAGAAGCAATTTCAACAGCCAAACGTATCATCTCCTGGCTTTTTTAATCAGCAACACACTGGTGTTAAATCCTACGTCGGAGGCTTGCAGTTAATATGGAAATAAATGTGATTGCAAAGAGTAACTGAAATCCATGTCCAGATCAAAGATTAAATTAGGTAAAAAAGGACGAATAAAACTGATTAGTAAATCTATCAATGGCCAAACTAATGTCTGTTTCGCGAGACAGACAGACAGGGTCCAGACTTTGCAGCGAGTTAATAGTTGTTCAAAGAAAATGTATTTCTCTTTTCGTTGTTTTTAAATCGTTTTATAGTTGTCTTGGCATTCACACATGGATTTATGCTGTTACGGTTATGAAATTAACGTTAAAAAATTCGTTAAATATGATGTTTTAAGCCAACTGTTTTTTTCTGTCATTTCGTATCTAAATAAATGAAGAAAATGACACAGATGACAGCAAAAAATATTTTTTTTTACAACTTTTATTCCGAAAATAAATGAATGAATAAATAAATAAATAAATAAATAAAAAAAAAAAAAAAAAAGTCAAAAGTTAAGAAATCACATATCTTTGGCACTTTGATATTATTCAAAATAACGATAATAACAATCAATTCATACCGAGCGCTATCTAGAACGAGAAATATATAACTCAATACGCGCCTATCGAGAAACAAGCCCGTTAGGTCATGTGATCAAACGCACCGCAGACGAACCTTGCTACCAGTTGGTTTCACGTCTCTCCTTCAAACCTCGGAATGCAAAACGCTTGTTTAATGTAAACTTGACAGCTGAAATGAAAACAAATTGTTCTCTTGAAAGTGGCGAGTTCGGCAGACGACCGATTTTAACACAGGATGTCGAGGAGTTATAAATCCAGAAAACACCGCGACAGACACGCGTATTTCGTAACGGATCCCCCTTCCTGGAATACCTCTTCGACAGAGATCCTTTAAAAACTGAAATATGGTCATAGCTTTTTACGTTGGTGAATTT
This sequence comes from Chrysomallon squamiferum, assembly GCA_012295275.1. Taxonomy (NCBI): domain Eukaryota; kingdom Metazoa; phylum Mollusca; class Gastropoda; order Neomphalida; family Peltospiridae; genus Chrysomallon; species Chrysomallon squamiferum. Next base: position 36,895,428 of record CM022670.1, on the reverse strand, counting down.
TTTCGTAAAAATAATTGTAATTTTTTTTTTTTTTTTTTTTATATTTCTCTTTTGATATTTGTTTTATAATGCGCACTGTCACACAACTTTGAACTGTTTGGAGTTAGTGCACAATATACTCAGCGACAAAAGATAATGAACCGAACTCTTATAATTTCAGCATGACAGAAGAAAGTTAGAAATTAAAAAAAAAAATATATATATTACTTTTTTAGTTTCGTGTGCATATTATCAGGAAAGATAATAAACATATTTTTCTCTCTTTACATAATCACAAACAATTTTTAAAATATCTATTTTAGTAATATAAATATTACGTTTTTAGCTCATATCTGCAATGAGACAAGCTGTGTGCACGTTTAGGTCCTATTGCACTGAAAGTGAGTGACAGGAGAAGAGTTTAAACTGCGACTATTTAAAACAAAATGAAATTTTAAATAATTTTGCTTATAAATAATTTTTGTTTCAAAACTGAATTACCTTCAACTAGATTTATTTATTTATTTTTTTTTTTTTTTTTTTTTTTTTTTATTTATTTAATTTATTTTTTTTAAATTATTACTATATATTACTATCTACAGTAATATCAAAAAAACCATACAGCAGTATATGATTTCTTAATAGTACTGAAGATGTCATTTTATAATAGCGAGAAAAAAAAAGAAAAAAAAAAAGAGAACAGTTGTTCAAGAGAGACTGTTTAAATAAATACAGCGTCCATTTTGTACAGTCGATTATTTAGAAGAGGGGTGAGGCCGGAGCTGAGATTTACATAAAATTCCATTCACTGTCGTCCTACATGTGACACGGAATGTAACGTGAGGCGACGGAAACCTCTTCATTGTCGGCCACGTCACGTGACCCGGTCGGGCAGTTTAACAACACCTCAGCATTTTTGCAGTACACACAGGAACACTTCAGCATTTTTACACACACACAGGAACACTTCAGCATTTTTACACACACACAGGAACACTTCAGCATTTTTACATACACACAGGAACACTTCAGCATTTTTACATACACACAGGAACACTTCAGCATTTTTACACACACACAGGAACACTTCAGCATTTTTACACACACACAGGAACACTTCAGCATTTTTACGTACACACAGGAACACTTCAGCATTTTTACGTACACACAGGAACACTTCAGCATTTTTACACACACACAGGAACACTTCAGCATTTTTACACACACACAGGAACACTTCAGCATTTTTACGTACACACAGAAACACTTCAGCATTTTTACACACACACAGGAACACTTCAGTATTTTTGCAGTACACCTACACGTGACAGTTTTTACACACACGTATGTGAACGTTTTTTGAAAGCATCTGCAAAAATCACTTTATTTGTATGTGCATGAATGTATGTTCGTATGTACGTATGTATGTGCGCGCGTGTGTGTATGTATGCATGCATGCATGTATGTATGTATGTATGTATGTATGTATGTATGTATGTATGTATGTATGTATGTATGTATGTATGTCTGTGATTGTGCATGTTTGTATATATACATATGTATGTACCTACTCTCAAACAAATTTACATACATATAGATAGATGTTTATGCTTGCATACATACCAACATATTGAAACACGCACATAATACATGCATGCATACATACATACATACATGCATGCGAACATATACACATACACAAACATACGTTCATACATACACACACATTCACGAACACATACAAATTCAGATAACTGCTTAAAATATGAACAGTGCAGTGAGAAATTAATATTAAAGTGATTATCGTAAATAACAACTTGACACCTCAAACTCAGTTCAGACCACTAACAAGCGTCTCGTTAACAGCCAAAGATTTATTCATATACTTCTCAAAATCCATAAATATGATAAGTGTATACCTTGTAATTATTTTATATTTATGACGGCCCTGAAAGCGCATACATGTAAAATGTTAGTTTTTAATTTGTGTTTAAACACTTTCGCGCAGAATTTACACGGTGGCGACTGAATTCAATTAGAATATAAGTATTAAGTTTAGCTGACACGAAGCACGTTTGAAGCTATTTGTATTAATATTTATCAGAGGTTATTACTTACTATATATATATATATATATATATATATATATATATATATATATTTATATATTTTATGCTAGAATGTAATTGAATATAATTTAATGAACGAAGGTTCGTATTTTAATATTTAATTTAAAAAAAAAGAAAAAAGTATTATTATATTTTTAATCTTAATATTACGTATTTTGATTATTTCTTTCTCTCTCTCTCTTTTTTTTTTTTTTTTTTTGACATATTACTGCTACTATAATTATTCTTATATTGGTGTTATAATTACTGCTGTTGTCATCATCATCATTGTCATCATCAACATATGACTGAAATATTTAATTTAACTATTAATTATTTGACTTGCAAGAATATTAAATAAAATAAAAAAAAAAAAAAAAAAAAAAAAAAAAAAAAGAAGTAAAAAATGAAGAAAAAGAACAGAATGAGATAGTGCTATTGGCAATAACTGTAAACTTTTCATTATCAAGAGTCAGACGTTTGTCTACCGAAACATAATGAATACCATTTTTATCTCTGCTCGACAAGGGTGCCATGCCAAGACTGAAGTTTTTCGAAACGGGCTGACTAATCAATTTGCGCATGTCGTTTGGCAAAACTCTGTGGATCGTTCCAACGTCGGCCGACATCGTAGACGTGAGTGCAGTGCAACTGATCCTGTTTCTCTCGGTAATTTCCTGCCTATCAGTGGTTACATAATATTGCCGAGGATTATTAATTCTTGAACTAATTACGTGTAACACGATAACCAATCCCTACTAAGAGTTTGTTTGCTGACAAAATTAGGTCAGCGGGATCTGGAATGTCTTAACACTGGTTACGAGCTTGATCCCGTGATGATGTTACGGTCACCGTTTAAATATGTATACTACTAAAACGTCTCAAAAGGAATTCGTTACAGTAATGTAATTTATGCTTCAACAGGTGTTTTCGTATCGTATATATATATATATAACATTGCAGAGGTTTATTATATTTTCTAGTAGGCTGGAAGATATCGTTATTATTATTATTATTATTAGTTATTATTGTTATTAGTTTGTTGTTGTTGTTGTTGTTGTTTTAATTACTTAAAAGTGATGGTTGCAGAATTTATCATTCCCAGCGGGCTCTTTCTGATGTTTACTGTTTTAATGTTGTTTTTCTACTGGTTTATTTAAGGAAGGAAGGATGCTGATGAAAGATCGATGCTTATCGACGGAATATCAGATCTCGCAAAAAAAAATAAATAATTTTACTTACATACATATAATATTTATATTTATGTATGTATAATTATTAATTTATTTATTTATATACATACATACCTATATAATAATAATAATAATAATAATAATAATAATAATAATAATAATAATAATAATAATAATAATAAATACATACATAAATAAATAAATAAATAAATAAATAAATAAATAAATAAATAAATAAACTTTTGACATCTAACATTTGTTAATAGTAAAATAATTTGTTCGTTTATTGTTAATCACACTAATTTTATAAATTTCAATAAAAATTCAAAATGTTACCCGCTCAAGCCAGACTGCAGCAACTTTAACTATCAATAGTAAAACTACAACTTTAACTTGCTGTAGTAAAAACTGGTGTCAGAAGAGGTGAGGGACAAAAAAGGATGCAAACAATTACAACTTTTTTGCCTGACCATGACCCATTTCACTTTTCAGCGGTCATTCTAGTAACCGATATTTTTATCATGTTGAAAACCCCCGAGTGTTTTTGACGAGAGTAATTTAATGAACTTTTCAAGACTGTACTTTAAAAGAGACAAAACTTTTAATCTGTTTATGTGTTGGCTGGGATGCAAAAAAAAAAAAAAAAAAAAAAAAAATAAAAAAAAAAAACAAAAAAAAATACTCAAAGGGCAACTCAAAAAAAGACAGATCATGTCACCAATCACAGGCCCATGTCTTAATTTTCATTCATTTTAAACTCACGTGTTTTGTACTTGCACGTAAGAGATCGTTTAAAAGAGTATTATTATTCTAAACGTTTACTTGTTTTAATTCTCACTCGATTGAATTTCAATTCCCTGCTGTAAATTTTAAGAAATACAACGATAATTTGTGTAAGTAATGTAAAACCAATGGAAACATGCTTTTATAAATATGTAAATTTTTTTTTGTTAAATATTAGCTAAATAATAAACAGTAACAAAACAAACAAAAAAGATACACCAACATAATATATATTTTTGTATTTACTTCTGCAACATGCGGAATCGTCTTGACATGGGAGCTATTCCATGCGAGATCTTGTGAAACACAATGTACACATGCATTACTCGGCGACAGAAAAAATAATAATAATAATAATAATAATAATAATAATAATAATAATAATAAAAAAAAAATAAAAAAAATAAAAATAATAAAATAACTGGTCCCATGAAACCGCAGACCTGTGGTGTTGTTGTTTTTTTGTGTTATCACTTCACAGCTATTTACCAGGTTTAACAGATTAAACAAATACTCGCACCGCGACCTTTTTTTTCCTAACCAGTTTCATACAGCACAGAGTCAGGTTACAAGTTCCCTGCATCTCGTACAAGCACTTCCACAAAGTACAATCGTCTATTTATTTCCCTCCCCCAGCCTTCCTTAACACAGCAGGGCGGGGCGGGGTTCGCCGGGTTGGCTAGGGTATCGCGTTCACGAGGTAGATTGCTCATCCGCTCTCATTCACATGATATATACAGATTTATATTTAGTGTGTGTGTGTGTCTCGGAAGCTACGGGTAGCATCCGTCATAGTGGAACATGAAATACTCCACAGTCGAATTACAACGATCATCTCACATTTTTTTTCTTCACATACACCAAAAAAAAAAATCCACGTTAACCAAACATTATGTTTTTTGTTTTTTTTGTTATTTTGGTTTATGATTCCTTTTCGTTTGGTTTATTTTTTGATAAACGTTGTTTAAAGATATATAACTCGTTTTCTGATGTAGCTAAAATTCTAACATCTTAATCCAGTTTTGCACATCTCCTAATGAGAATTTGTTTTTGTTTTTTTGTGTTTGTGTTTGTTTTGTTTTTTTACTTTCCATATAGTAGTTTTAAACACTGAAATATTATTATACTAAACAGTCACATTATTTTCCACGGATCCGGACCCACTGTTACGACCACGGGTAGATCAGAAACACTGAAAACTGAGATCCCTGGACTCAAAGTACTTCACCGTGTGTCCAGTTCTTTGAGCTGCCTGTAAAATGACGAGAATCCTCACGAAATCAGCAGAACTACACTCTATTCCATCAGTGGTGATTTCTGAAAAGTCTTCTGCTTTCTTTTTTTTTTTTGGCCAGGTAAATCCTCCCAGAACATGGAATGTATCTTAGAACTGAACACGTCACGATTCTCCTCTGCCTTTATATTTTTAGCACTCGTTACTTCTGATATCCCAAACACAGCGCAGAGATACTGTTATTTACCCAAGATTTCGTCGAGAATACTAAAATCAGAATTTCCTGAGTTTTGAACCATACTGTCAAAGAAATCTGGGCTTGTGTTTTGAGCATTATCCAGGAAGTTCATGAAGTCGTCCTGCGTGGAGCTGTTGGAAGGGAACGTTCCTTGAGCTTGCGTAGACCCTGTCGACACCGCCCCAGTCATCCCAGACGCCGACGTAAGGCTGTAACCTGTGACAGGCGTGGTAGGTGCCCCCGGTCTCATGTTCGCGTGCTGCGTCATCTGAATGTTCTGCTGCATCATCACCTGCGTCCCGTTCGGCATCATGGTCGTCACGTTGGGTGGCCGCTGAGCCATGTGAACACCAGCAGCGCTCATCCCTCCAACAGAAGAGTTGGGATAATGTCCGTACGGGTTCATGTTTGACTGAGACATCGCTGCTGCGTGGGATATCGCCACTGACCCCGGCGCCCCGTGCCTCACCCCCTGCATCATACTTCTAGGCCAGTCGTGGCTTCGAGGCTGAGAAATGTTCAGCCCGTCGGGCCCTACGTTCACATTCGGCGGCCTCTGGTTGCGCATTATTGCACTGGTGTAAGTAGAGGTTGCCTGCGGCCGCGTTTGTCCCTGTGTGGGAACAGAGCCGCCGGAGTAAGATCTTCCTACTGAAGTCTGCATTCCTGCCAGTCCTGGATTACCAGTCACTGATGCACTCATGGCCTGCATGCCACTCATGTGAGTTGCTTGAAGCATTCCGTTTGGAGTTTGTCCTTGTGGAACTTCTGTTTTAACCACTCCATACGGCGGGGTTTGATTCACCATGTTCTGCATTGTCCTCAGAGGATTCGGCCCATCCGCAGCTGGACCATAAGATGATGTTGCGCCTGGTTGCATTTTGTATTCAGGCGGAGGACGATTCATGTACTGGGGTGGCATCTGGCTTTGTTGAGAATGCTGTGCATGTTGTTGTTGTTGTTGCTGCTGCTGCTGCTGCTGCTGCTGCTGCTCCATCATCTGCATCTGACGTTGTTCTTGCCTCATCTTCTCCATCATTTGCATGTTCATTTGATCATTCATCATTTGATTCTGAGGCATGTGCGACATGGAAAACGACTGTTGTTGTGACAACGATATCTGTTGCGGTGGCTGCTGCATTTGAAGCTGTTGTGTCTGAGAAAGCTGCATCCGATGAGATCCATGAGTCACATGCATGTGCTGAGTCTGAGTGATTTGCATTTGTGGGTTCGGCGACTGATTGAAATGCGTCCTCACCTGGTTCTGCAACTGCTGCAACGACGATGGTCCAGGCTGGGGCGGCCGATTTGGAGCTTCGAAGTGACTTAACGGTTTCGTGCCGCCGTAAGACAGGGCAGCCAGATCTTTCGTCTGTCCGTGTTGAGGATACTGCGGAGTGGTAACCTCGCCGAGTCGGCCCTGCTGACCATACGAGAAGGCCTGGGCCGACTGAAAGTTTTGTTGAGGATAACCAGTGTATCCTCCGGGTCCTCCTAAAGGAGTGTCAGCATACTCCATGGAAGGTTGTTTTAAAGGATACGGAGGAGCAGACTGGTTTTGGTGGTGTGCAGCCATTTGCTTTAAAGTCTCTGCTGCAGGACCAGTCGAGTCAGGATTGATGGGAGAAACATGGTGTCGCGGCGGCTGTCTCAGACCAGTCGCCAGTGACCCATTACCGACAGAATTCATGTTTTGATTAGTGTCATACATAGAATTGATTCCTGTGGCACCTCCAACCGAATCATTGTAAGGGGCCTTCGTAAGGCTGGGAGAAACACTTGCTATTGGTCCATACATAGTTCCTTGTTCATTTCCTTCAGAATCGCGTTGCACTTTGACATTATCATAAATCTTTTCAAATTCGTCCAGTTCTTTAATTATGTCGGGCGGCAACTCGCCGACATTTTTCAGTTCCTCCAAAATGTTCTGAAGTTCCTCGACGTTGTCAACGCCAAAGTTCGGGTCCGACGACGACGACGTCGGCTGCGGGTTTGCGCTTTGCTGCGAGCCGCAGTTGGCGTCCTCTCGACAGTTCGATGTGTCGGACGGCTCCTGCTTACATTCGAATCGGGTCTGTATGCTTGCCGTGTGGTTGTTTCCTTGTTTCAGCGGTTCTCCTGTGTTGTAGCAGGTCTTCAGAGTCACATTGGTCTGTATCGTCTGCGAGTTCTCCTGCTGTCTGTTTATCTGTTGCACTATGTGCACGGACAGACTAGGCAGCTGATTGTCCTGATTTAGGTTGCCGCCTAAGTTGCCTTTGTTTGACGGGGAGTCCTGCTCGTCAAAGTTGTAAGGTCCACTGTCTGCTGCCGACTGGTCTGTGTTGCTGCTGTCAATTTTCTTTTTCAGTTTTTGCTGAAATTTGGAAAAATAGAATATATTAAATATACTTTTAGTTATTATTTAATTAGTTGTATTACGTAATATTTGTATCTGTAAGGATAGAAAAGGATGTCATAGTGTGTGTGTTTGTGTACGTACGTATGTATAAATATATGTAGTTTTATATTAATATTTCATAATTATATTGTTCTTGCTAAAACACACACACACACAGAGACACACACACACACACACACAATCTTAATAAGGAACAAATAAAAGGCTTACTAAAAATGTCAAGACTAACAAAGTATAGAATAAAATAAGCATAATGTTGTTTTATTCATGTACTTTTAGACATTTTAAACGGTAAGCAAACACAAACTCAAACACAAGCACAAACGTAAACAAACAAACAAACAAATAAATAAACTGACTGGAACGGACTGAAAAAACAAAACAAAAAAACTGTTGTCAGTGATCTGTCAGCAGAAGGGTCGCTTTTACTGGTAAGAGAATCATGCCAACAAATCGGAAAGACGACAACACTTAGAAGTTGGTGAGGTTTTTTTTTTTTCTTTTTTTTCTCTCATGAATAAACAAGCACGGTGATAGATTTTTGAGTGGCGAACACATTAACAAATGCCAGGCATCCGTCACTTCTAGCTCAGAATGCGTTCAATAAAATTGCTAATCAGAAGAAAGTCCCAATCGGCCTGCGAGATGAGCGCCGTCTGAGAGGACAATAGGACATAATGGCCCGGCTCCTGAATAATAGCCTCCTTAGGTTAGCGGTATTGCGTTTACACATAAAATTACGCCGATTTATCATTTCTCACTGCTTAAAAACAAACACGGACGCCATCGGGGAGGGCGATGAATAGTCCGTTTATGAAATACCAACATTCGTTTCGTCAACCGACAAATATTGGTTTGTTACAAATAAACGTGCATGTTTTTCGTTGGTTTCTTTGTGTGGATGTTTATGTTCATGTGTGTGTGTGTGAGTGTATCACTCTCTCTCTCTCTCTCACTTTTTATTTGAATGAATATATATGTATGGGGAGTTTCTTATTTTGTTTATGCGTGAATGTCTGTCTGTGTGTGTGTGTGTGTGTGTGTGTGTATTACTCTCTCTCTCTCTCTCTCTCTCTCTCTCTCTCTCTCTCTCTCTCTCTATTTGAATGAATATATATGTATGGGGAGTTTCTTATTTTGTGTATACGTGAATGTGTGTGTGTGTGTGTGTGTGTGTGTGTGTGTGTGTGTGTGTGTGTATATGTGTGTGTCTGTGTGTTTTAACAATACCGCGATAAATTTTCTTATTAACTTTATCACCAGATGTCAAACATACGACTTTTATATGATGACTGTGTGTATGTGAATTCGTATTTTTCATTAACGACATCTAAAATTATATTGTGATTAATGGTTACGAGATGTTTAGAAGCTTGGTTCTGCGTGATGGTGATACGAGAAAGGATATCCCCACAGGAAACAATCGAAGGAATTCAAAAGCAGCTAAAAGTAATAATAAGCTGAGGTTAATATGACCTAAACATATTATATTTTTTAAACTCGTTAAACGTAATATTTCCAAATTATTCCCAAACGACATTTATCAATACTTCGTATAACTCTAATAACTGTGAAAAATTATTTCAAACTGATAGTTGTCATTAACACTACATACATCTTACTTAATGCAACTCATTAAATATCTGAATTTCGCCAAGTTTCTTTTATAAATCATTTGTGATATAGTGATGTTTTCCTCCATTCTTCTTTTACGTTTTATATAAAATATATTATACACACACACACACACACACACACACACACACACACACACACACACACACACACACACACACGTGCATACATCAGGTGTCTTTCTCCTGGATTTAAAAGTATACATTTTAAATGTTTTTTCCTCTTGCTACTTTATACAAGAACATATAAATGAAATTCTCCTTGACGGTGATATCTTAATGTTATTATTATTATTATTATATGAATACTATTACTAATAATAATGAAAGAGAAATGAAAGTTATTTTGTAATGTTCAAGTCTACTACAGTATATATGAAATATTAATATCCTCTATAACATTAAAAAAAATAATAATTAAATATTCTTAACTTAATTCTTCTGTTCGTTTTAAAATATGAATTCAACCATACTACTACTACTACTAATAATAATAAGTATCATAAGTGGTTGTTGTTATTGTTATTATTACTATTACTATTATTATTACTATTATTATTATTATTACTATTACTATTACTATTACTATTATTATTACTTTTACTATTACTATTACTATTATTATTATTATTCTCCATTCATTCATATATGTGTACATCCATTGATTTTAAAACCTAAACTCATCGCTAAGGAACACCGCTAACGCAGACATTACGATGCACACTGCTCAACGACAGATTAAAGTAATTTATTCCTCGATGCACTTTCCACGCTGCCTGCAGTATTATTTGTAAAATAAACAAAGTACCACACGGAGTGGAACGGGGGAGAGGAAAACGTCACACACACACACACCTGTAACAACAGTAGAAATCGTCGCGTCACTCTGGTAGCTAATAACGATATTTCGGGGGTCAGAGTGCAACCAATCAGAGGACAGTAAAATGTGACACGCGCATCAGTCTGCACGTAGGTGCAACAACAATATTATTATTATTATTATTATTATTATTATTATTATTATTATTATTTTTTGTTTTGTATTTTTTCTGACACTAAAACTCATTTAACACGCAGGTAGGTTTATATAATATTCTTTGTCTAAACGATTTTTTTTTTTTTTTAAATTGATGTTAACTGTCAGTGGCTGAGCTTGTAGTTGTCATAAATGAATCGTTTCAATTGATTTCAAAAGCAAATAAGTATCAAATAACAGCCAATTATAACAGCATGGGGTCTTGGCTGATTCTGGAAATTAGTGTGTGTGTGTGTGTGTGTGTTGTGTGTTTTAAATTTGTTATTCTTATTTAAATGCGCACGTACATTTTTTTTTTTTTTTTCACTTGGAGAGAGGAAAAAACAAAACTGATATATAAAAGTGATATAAATTAGCATAAACATTTTATCCACCACTCAACACACAATCGTGAAATATCTGGCATATTTCTAACTGAAGGCAATTCGTAAATTTAAAATGATTATATTTAAATAAATATTAAAACCTTTTTTTTTTTTCTTTCTCTCGCTATGTTATTCGCGGTCCTGTAACGCGAGAAAAAAAAATTTGAATGTTTAAATAAAAGTCAGTTTAAACAAATTCATAGAGTTTCACAGGACCTTGACACAAAGAAACTATAGAAAAAAAAAAAAATGCTTTACTTCCCATCCAACAGGAGACATTAATAATGAACAAAGTAATTTTCTCTTCTATAAAGGCTAATTTTCCACTGTGTGGAGCCCCTAGATATATATCTGTCAACGAACTTGTGTGTCGCGTATATGAAGCCATTTTCCTTTCTCTGGTATAATTTCGTTTCTTTGAAATTAATATATTGTTGGAACTTGGTGACAGTTGAAACAAAATCACAAGAGCAACTATTACTGTACTGAATTCTTATTCAAATTATTTTGTGTTATTAAAGTTTTAGAGAAGCTAGCTGTCTTTGCAATAGTTCGGTGCATGCATGTAAATGTTTCTGTGCACACGAATTAGTTTGACATATATTACCTTTCTCTCTTTCTTTCTTTCTGTTTTAGGAATGCGGATGTAAATGTAAGAGATATTTTAAATTCATGCTTTAATTTATAGTTAAACGGTTAAACTTGCATAAAATACTTCTATTTTTAAAATATTTTTAAAGAATTCAAGAAGAAATTGCAAAAATTCACAAAAAAAACCCTCCAGCTTTAAACAACCAAACTGAACGTGAAATAACGTCGAGTATGAATTAAGTCTTTATTACTTTCAAAACAATCATTAAACATCATTACTGTTAATACAATTTTAGCTATTCTGGTTTAAAATACGTTTTCACTTTTATTTTATTTTTCATTTATTATTATTATTATTATTATTATTATTATTATTATTATTATTGTTGTTGTTGTTGTTGTTATTATTATTGCTATTATTATTCCAGTAAACTTTAAAGTAATCAGAACTATTGTTAAATAAACGTAGAGATTTCTTTTTCCTTTATGAAGAATATTTAACAACAGCTCAACATATTTTCACATTAACTTTTCTTAGTGTCAAACAAATGATTTTTTTTGAAAAACATGACGTCACGAGAGGAAACCCGCTGCAGTTTCACAGGGTCCTGCTGGCGAAGATGTAACTAATGAATAGAAAACGACAGTCCAAAATTCTTATCAGTTTTAACAAACGAAACGAAATAAAAGGTCCCAATTCAAAACAAGCTACCGTTTGATATATAACTAAAAATTAAAAATATATATATATATATATATAATTTTTTGTTCAAGGATAGGGAGGTTTTTGTTTAGTTTATTTTGTTATTTATTTTGTTTTTCAGTTGAGCTGAATTTCTGTTATTGTTGTCACTGTTTTTTTCTTTTCGAATTTTTTTATGTTTTTTTTGTTTTGTTTTTTTAAATGCTTGCAGAAATGAATTAATTAACTCGCCAGTTATCAGTTACAAATAAATATCAAATTTAATATAGCAGGAAAGCGAGACGAACAAAGTAATAAAAAGGCGTGCTTTGCCAGTAAAATTTTTTTTTTTTTATACATATATATATATATATATATATACAAGCTCTATCTTACACCTTCGCGTCAACACAAACCATACTGGTACATTTTAAAAATTTATTATTTCACTTTTTTAATGTTACCATCTCCTGCGTATTTTCAGTTAATGTGATCATTCCTGAAATGTGGTGCTCGTAGTAACTTGTTTCAAAATTATCCACTTGACGACAGTTTCGCATTCACAGCATTCTAATTATTACTGATGTTGTTGTTTTTATTCTAAAGTATGGTATTGATTATTACTAAACTTGAAACTTTACGAACATTCAATAAAAAAAAAAAAAAAAACCTGTAGACTTTATATTAAACGAGATGAAAAATGGTGATCATTTAAATCTTACATACATTAAATTTGTTTTTTTTTTTTTTTTTTTTAAATTTAAATTAAATTTTTAAAAATTCTGATGGACATCCACGACTTCTTCGGTCATTAAAAATACTAGACAAAAATGTTTTCCTCAGGTGTCCGCTCACAACATTTTGTCTCACCTTAATGTAACACGCAAGTGACCCAGTTGGGACGGACAGCGCTTCCCTGTGAGCACGGGTTGACTTAGCGGGACTTGTTTGCCAAGATCCCAGTTTGTTGTTTGCCTCCGCGTTCCGACGTCAGCAGCCGCCCGCGCTGATGTTACCACAACACCAACGGCGTGGTCGTATTACTAACCAAGACTAACTCAAGATAAAGTTAAATAACTTATAAAGTAGTTTTAAAAATTTAATATACTGAAAAATGGGTTTATGTAAAGTTGAAAAAGGGTATATAAGATTATTTTTCAGTTGTTTAAGAGTTTCGTAAAATAAGACTAAATATTCTAACTTTCCATTTTTTTTTAAATTTTTCTTTAAATTTTTAAGAAGTGGGAAAATCACTGTAAAATATTTTAAGAATTAAAATTGCTGGATACCTGACGTTGTCATCCTAACTAGATAAACAGATATAAAATATTTTAAAAATTTACTATGATTTCCAAGTTACAAGACTTTGGAATCTATTTCATTGATGAGCATAATGAAAAGTTAAGAAGTGTTATCGACTCAGACTGATTTCTAAGTCAAAAAAAAAAACAAAAAAAAACCCACGAAATAAAGATTTATAGATCCGGTAGGTAATCAAATAACCATTATTCCATGATCGATATAAAATTAAACGGCTATAAAATACTTTTTAAAAATAAATTTCACAAAACCGTTTAATATATTATATTCCTCTGTGAAAGATATCAAGATCCTAATCGCTTTTCATTATGCCGGCTTTTTCTATCTTTTCTTATAATTTTTTTTTTTTTTTTTTTCGCCTGCTGATATATAGCAATTTTTGAGTAAAATCTTATTACATCCTGCTATTAAAAATTCCCGAAATAATGGGACTTCAAAATGCACTAAAAAAAAAAAATATATTTTGTTTTCCGAATATAACCCAATATTTCAGATTAAAATATTAAACTTGATCCACGCGCCACGGGCTGAAAACTGGTTGTGTATGTGTGGGTGGGGAAAGAGAAATGAAGTGTTAACTGTTCTAGAATTAATGTTGAAAAGCTTTTATATTGATAAGCTTTAATGTTATTTTGTTTTTGTTTCTCTGTCGTTTTTTTTTTTTTTTTTTTTTTTTTTTTTTTTTAACAGAAATATGATGAGTTAGCTGTCTGATATAAAATTATTATTTAATGACAAGCGCAAAGGTTGAAAAAGAATTAGTTTTTTTCAATATTTTTCGATAATTGTAACAGATATAAAAAAATAAAAATTAAAAAAATCAAGTCATCGCTGTTTATTATTGATCTAGGCAACAGTGAAACGATTAATTCTGAGTTAATTCATCTTAGAGAGAGAGAGAGCTTCTTTGTTCGCTTTTGAAAACCACTAATAATGCAAAAATCAAATGATACTGAATTAAAACAAATAAATAAAGTTAATTTTATTTCAGATACCTATTAGAAGAATAGCATTAAAAAAAAAAATAATAATAATAATAATTCTGTAATAAAAGGTTAAAGAGTTCGCACTAAATAATATTAATTAATTATTCCGTCTTTATGTGATTTTAAAAAATCCAAATATTTAATTATAAACAATGGATTTTTTTTCCCTCTTTTTTTAAACACTTTTTCAGAAACATCCTGTGTTACAAATTACGTTCTTTCCTTCAGCAATAATTTTTTTTCCCCAAGCTTTCTTATTAAATGTACACAAGCATGAACCTTTACTAATGAAATAATCCACTGTGATGTTATTACAGTTTAAAATGCTCAAAATAAATGACTACGGGTATCAATGTACATGTAAACGTGTCAGATACCAAAGTCATGTCATTTTTAAAGGACGTCTGCATTACAAGACAGTGTCTGTGTGTTTGTGTGTATGTGTGTGTATGCGTGTGCGTGTCTGTGTGCGTGTGCGTGTTAGGTAAAACATGCGCCCGTGCTGTAGTTTATAAGCTGTCTGGTTCCTGCCTAGAGTATTAACGTTTCCACAATGGTAACTACCAGAGTTTACGAACGTGAGTATAATGTATAAACGACCTATTTTTATTTTTATTTTTTTTTATCATCATCTGTTTTCTGATATTTTAAACCAGATTCCTTGCGTGTGTTCCCACGAGAACGCACATCATCTGGATGTAAAGACTGAAAAACGTATCATCGATCGTAATCAAACCGTATAGTACAGAACTGACGCTGAAACCGAGCACTGGCAAGTGGCGTTTTGTAAACGGATCGTGAGACCTGGGTTCGACGCTCACCAGCTTCTAATAGCTCAGGTTGCGGTACTTTTCAGACGAAATCGTTTATTACATGCTAAAACATCCACTAACAGAGCCAGAAGTTAAGTAAATGCAACATACACGTTCTAAAATGTATCTTTTGCAGAAAATCGTTTCTCTTTTTCATTTTTTTTTTTTAAAAATGCTTTGCGAATCAAGCGACCACCAATACAGTGAAATCCAAATACTACAGACTGGTCGACCAGAATCGTCAATGAAAGCTGATACCGCGTTGTTTTGCATCAACGACCCAGTTACCTCCCCCCACAGTCTGATCACAACTTACTATCTAATTCAGTGGGATGCAGTGTAGTTCAAAGGCGCCATTTTGTTTGTTCATTCATTAATATTTATTTATTTATTTACTTAAGTACTGTTTTACTTGCTTACTTGCTTGCTTTGCTTGCTTGCTTGCTTACTTACTTACTTATTTATTTACTTACTTAGTTACTTACTTACTTATCGATAATCATTTAGAAATAATTTGAAACTGTGTAATGAAAAGTTATTATTAAATAACAGGAAACATATAATGCTAAAAAATGATTTGAAAGCCAAAAGTAATTAACAATTATTTTAACGGCTCCTTTTAATGCTGAAAATAGAATAATCTGTAAAGGATGGGTTAAAAGAAATTTAAGAATGAAATATAGAGCTATTAGGTAACTGTTACAAAAGTTTAAGTTAAAAATATTATTATTATTATTATCATCATCATTAAATTATTTCTGTGGAAACATAACTTCACATTCAACAATAGCAGCAAATACTAAATCTCTGAAAGTTAACAACACATTTGTCTGAAGTTTATTAACTATATAACAATAGAATATCTATATGGTGATGGCATCAAGAACAAAACTTGCTGTTGCAACATCATGTCAATAAACAGCATTAGTTAATCTTATATAAACAAGTCTTTCCACAAGCACACTATCTTTTGATTAACTGTTTATAAGGATTAGCAGGATTTAACCCCAGGGGTCCTCAGAGGTGACACCTCCCTGCAGCCCACCAAGGTGCAGCCCCTAATAAATACTAAGTGGGTCATACATCAGACATTTTGTATCAGTGGGGCAACTTTGTCAACAGTTCTTCAGTATTAGTGATTTGAAGTAAAGAGATGTCTGCTTATTTTCAATGCTTTATTAAATACCATAGTATGTTCTTTACAAAGCATTATGTATTAATTTTTGTTTTTATCCAGGATCATTATATGGGCAATGACAGAGCATATTACATGCTTCATGTGTACATTATTTGTATTTTGATAATAATACAAAACAGTTTGGTATGAAATATAATCAAAGAACAGTCAAATACTATATTACATATCATATCATTTGCCGTATGAAAAATAACAGGTGGTGCTGTCTTTAGCAGTGAGTGAGATCATGATTTGTGATAAATCATAGACCGTTATAATTTACATATTAAAATACCAAGCACTGTGCTGTACAAGGGAGTGAATGACATTGTGGTATGTGCTTTAAGAAAAGCTATAGTGTATGCTTTTAAATCGCCACACAAATGCACACAGACATGCAAAAAGAAAATACACACCCATAATTTTATGATACAATGTGCGCAGCCAGTTTCTTTTTATATTATTATGATTACTGTTTGTTAAAGTTGCTAAAAGAAAGTCAATGAACTGTTAATAAAGTTTAACAGTTTATTTTAAGAAAGACCACTGCATGTACTATGTCATATAGAATATATATAGTTGCACAGACCAGATTATATACTGATATACCATATGTATTTTATCAAAGACCATGGTGAATACTAGTATATACCATAT
Organism: Chrysomallon squamiferum; assembly: GCA_012295275.1. Lineage (NCBI taxonomy): Eukaryota > Metazoa > Mollusca > Gastropoda > Neomphalida > Peltospiridae > Chrysomallon > Chrysomallon squamiferum. Next base: position 36,878,232 of record CM022670.1, on the reverse strand, counting down.
TTTTTTTTTATCAAAGAACATGGTATAATACTGATATATTTCATGCCATGTGTATTTTGTCAGAGAACATGGTATGTGTTATATTATATACCATTTGGAGTTTATGACAGACCATGATATGTCATATATTTTATACCATATTTGAATGGTATTTTATCAAACACTTTGGTATCTCATATATTATATACCATATAACCATGTCTTATGCTATATTATGTATCATATGTATTTTTTAATTATATTATATCTATTTTATTAAAGAACACAGTGTATGCTCTGTAATATACAATATTCTGGATTCATATTTTAACAGCTGCAAAAGAATGTCACATTAGAGATAAATGAAATGGGTCAGTGAATTCACACTGGATTAAATAAATGTTAAATTTTAAGAATAAAATTTCTCACCTTCTTTCGGCAATAATTAAACTAACGTGACAAGATATTCTATATCACATTACAGTGAAGATTCATAAATAGATTTTTCTGACTGATTGTACAATAATTACAGATAATTGTTATTAAGGATAATTCTCAGTATTCATAACAGGTTTGAATTCTTTTTTCAAATGATAATATGTAATATGTTATTATCTTTTTTACTGCAGTATAAAGTTAAAATTCACAAATTAAAAAAACATTTAAAAATTTTTTATGTATTTTGATGTATGTTGTGTTTGTGTATTTCTCTCTCTCTCTCTTTTTCAACAAACGCTTGTTGCACATTCTTTTAGTTTTCAAAATCAGGGTAAGAAGAGAATAGTAAAATTCAAATTAGTGTAAAATGCTTACAGTATTTTAAAAGAGATGTAAATTATTTGTGAAATGAATGTACAGTGCTGGCTGTCACAGAGCACAGAAAATGTGTTGATCATTTTATAAATTTTAAATAAACATTCACTCAAAATAATTTCTCATGTTACTTCATGAAACATACAAAACTGCAGACCTAACATAGTAACAAACATTGACTACTGTTATTCTGTTTCCCCAAAAAAGCACTTAGCTAAATTTTAGTTCAAATGTCCCATCCATTCAGTTATAATTTCCTCATATAATTAATGGCACTAACATATACAACATATACATTAACCAAATTAAATTTATTTACTGATTTGTAAAACATTTTCATGTTTTGGGGTGATAATTACTGTAATTTATACATGCTGTGCAACAGAGTCATCTATGAGTGTTACTGTAGAAAAATGTTTGTTTTCAAATATTTTAATATCATATTGTCACTCGAAAAATGTTTTTAGTAGCAGACTAGTTCAAACTTTGTATGTTAGAGATTTTCGCTAAAGTCTTTATCATACTTATATAAAGATGTTATTTAAATATATACAAATATAACAGAAAACAGAGATAGTTACTTATAAATTATGAAATACATGAACATAAGTCATCTTTCTGTAAAACATTATCGGTTTATATTCTTTATGTTATTTAGTCACAGCATCCTAAGCATTTAAATAAATTGTCAGTCATTTTACTACAACAAAAATATTGAGGTTTTGGGTTTTTGTTTTAACTAATTTCAAATATATTTACAATTTATATGAGGATGAATCGATAAATCCTGTCATTTCAGTACACTCCCCATTGTAGGCCTACAGAATTGTTATTATTATTACTGTAACAGTGTAAAATAAACATACATTAAAATATTTATGAAGTTCTGTAAATGTTTAAAATATTTACAAGCTTTTATATACATGTAAATGAATTTTTAATATTATTCAGTATTCTTTTGGGATTTATTTATTTATTTATTTATTTATTTATGTTACAATTTTGGAAAGAATTTCATAATGATTATTTAAGTTATTTTCAAATATATATTTCTGCTATATAAAATTTTATGACTGTGATGTTTTTAACGTATGTTTCAAAATAGTTAATTTTAAATATTTATCTCAAACGTTTTATAATATTAATCAATATTACGTAATTTGACAGACATAAACAATAGCATTTGTAACACACTGTAACATCAAACATCAACATTATTTACGTCATTTAAATTCAAGTTCAAGCTATTAATACAAGTTTGTTACAAACCTAAATAACAAAGACTGTACCTGGTGAACCCAGTAATATTAAAAGAAAAACTTTTTTCAAGGGACGCTCACTCTCAAGTCTCGAAATCTCGGCACGGATACAAATTGGATAATAGATGATAATCAAGGCAAACGGTGTGAACTTGTTACCATCTCTATTAGATAACGAGGTTAGTCCACGGGCGTCTGTGGGATAACACACCAAACAATGTGTCGCGGCGAAACTTCCCACCGACTACCCCTACTACAGGGCAAGCCGACTTTACGAGAGACATTACTTCTAATCCGAAATCACTGCCCTCCAGCTAAACACACACAAAACACATTCAAACTAACAACAATGGAACTTACCGTCACTACGAGATTGCGATGTTCACCCTGGGTAGTAGAATCTTTGTTCGGTTTGGAATGTTTTGCCTTCTTGGCCCTACTTTCGATCCACCTCTGTCTCAGAAGCTGCGAGTCTTGGCGATGCTGATCGTATAAACCATTGATCCCGCTGTTAAATCGGCCTATACAGTTGTTTTGGTGTCTGCGATAACGCTCTATACGTCTGCGTAGCCGATCTACAACGTCGCGCTTTTTGAGGGATAAGAAATCCCCCATGCTACCCTGTTTGTGCACAATTTTGGTGGGTTGACGGCGGCCAGCCTGACGTGAAGAAGAACAACAACCCGCCACGGATTCGTCATACACACATCTAACACTGCCCGAGATTTTCTTCGTAAAACTGGCACGAAATCGCACTTCCCCTAAACAATCAGGGACAATGGTTGTTCCTACACCATAGCCGAGCGACGTCAAGTCACTTCCCGCTGAACATAATAATCACTTAAAAGATGTTTGGTAGTTTTCTGTAGTAAACTGCTGCTGCCTGCAACTTGTTTTTGATTTGTTCGACACTGTTGTCAACAGCGTAGCACACGTTATCCACGCACCACATATAGCACGACTCGTATACCATCCCCACACCGTACAATGCGATACAGTACAGCGGACTAATATTGGTCGGCACGCTTACTGATTTGGACCAGTCTATTCGGAGTCACGGGGGTGGCAGGTCATTTATTTTTTGTTGACTTGACCCCACTTGTTATATCACATTTCCCAAGCAATCTCAGGGCTGTCCTGATCATTTTTTTAAATTTTTTTTTTTTTCATTGCGTGCCAATTTCCAGTTAGTTGTGCCTTTGCGGATTTAGTGAAATACCAACGGAAACAAGTTTGTTATGTGCAAGCGTTGCATACAGTTTACTTATTGTGCTGTGCTTTTATGGCGGCAAAGTCCACACAAAAGAACTCCTGGCCCAGGGCTATATCATCCTAAATGTCGGCTGCTCGAAAGGGCTAAGACCTCGTAGCTCGAGATTTCAAACAGGAAGAGAAAAACACAGGGGTGACAATTATTTTGAGTGAGTGTGTGGTGCGTGTGTGTACGTATTACGTCAGGTATGCTTCCGGCAATTTTATTGTATGTTGTTGAGCGGTTCAAGTCGATATTCCTATGAGTACATCGAAGTCAAGAGGCCATTAAAACAGTGCAGAAATAACTGCCATTACCTGTTACGTAAACAAAGATAAACAAATTGTCGGGATGTTAACGACTCGACTTTTGAAATTGTAGGACTTCAATATACGGGCTTGCGTTAATCGTAAAATGTGACACCAGGAACTGATCTTCAAGACAATGTAATTTTGAGCATAATTAAGCGTTAAAAGATTGAAAATAAATATTAATACATTCACAAGCATGACATAAAAATATTCTCCTTAAACAAAAAATTCATTACTGCTACTACTACTTCCATTGCTACTCATAAACCTCCTTACTACTGGTTATTTTTACTTTTTTTTTTTTTTTATAACTAATAATAATTATTGGTTTAGTAAATAAAAATACTAAACATGTATATTTTATATTATTCGTCAAAAATAATTTCACTATTGCTACTACTACTATTATTATCGTTGTTTACGTTTATCCTTATAAAAAGAAGAAAAAGAGTCCAACATTCAAATAAACAAAACAGTTCGCTTGCCAATCCTTCATCACTCTGCACGTTGCTAATTATTATAACCTAAATGTTTGACTTGGCTCTGTGTGTGACAGGTCATACATGAATGGACAGTTAATCTCGGCGTGAATGATGTCAGTGGTATGCGACGTGGATGAGTTGGGAAGGAAGTTACTGTTCAGAATGATGACATCTTCCTCCGAACTGTACTATCCTCGATTACTTCATCTTTGTAGGTGTGGTGGACAATTTGCTACTACAGATTTGGAGCTGCCTTTTGCGAATGCTTGCTGAAGTGTTCGTAGTAGCAGTTGTTGTAGAAAAAAGTGGTAGTGAGAGTAGTAATTGAAATAGCAGTGGTAGTAACAGCAAAAAAAATAGCTGCAGCACAAGCAGTAGCAATAGTTGTAATGGTAGTAGTTGTAATAGTAATAATAGTAGTAGAAATAGTGGAAAATTAATAAAATATAACACGGTACAATTCGTAATTTGAGTAAACAGAAATTCTTATTATTACTTATTATTATTATTATTATTATTAAACTAAAACTGGATTTTTCACAGTAAAAAAGTCATTTATACCTATCCTTATAATTATTATATCCATTAAACAATGTTTTTAAAGGTTATATATATATAAACGATTACCTTTATTTTATGTGGAAGTACCATTTGGTTTAACCTTTAAGATTCAACTAAACAAACGTATATATATATATATATATATAATTTTTTTTCTCTCATGCGAATGGAGCCTATAATAATAATAATAATAATAATAATAATAATAATAATAATAATAATAATAATAATTTTAAAAAATTGAAATTAGCTGATAAAGTGCCCGGATTACAAGGTATTATCAAATGGGATATCTATAATGTAGACTCGCCACTGGAATTAAAGAAACATCAAGAAATCAAAATTTATATCTGATGTTTTCCGTCTACATATTATTATTAATTGTCTTTACATAAATTATAAAACACCTACCAAATATTCATTTAAAAATAAATAAATAAATAAATACAAAGCCTATTTATTTATTTATTTATTTATTTATTATACAACTAGACTTACACCATGGCTTCACAAAATGACAAAATGGATATCATCTGACTCACTTGTCTTAGTGTCTTCTTTGTGTAATATGTGAGATATTTCTCCTCTGTTTAAAAATGTGATTTGATTTAGATGTGTTTATTCTCTTCTAAAAGTGACCAACGGTCAAAAAAATCAAATAAAAACAAAACAACCAGAACCCCTCCCTCCTGCATTTTGAAGGTACTAAACGCTTATGGCTGAAACGGCCTATAATAAAACCTGCCCCTGATACGGATGTCAATCATTACATTGTCGTAAATCAATAAAAACTGGCGCACAGTTACTTTTCGTTGACGACAAGCATTCTTGTTTACGGCAAAGTCGTACGCACGCTGAAAAAAAAGAAAAAGAAATGGGTGTCAGTCTCTAATGGTCAGATTCGAACAATGGCGGTCAAGATGGCAGATTCACCGTGGCGCGTGACAGAACGACCGCTGCAGAGTGACCACTGCAACTTTATTTTTGGTTTCGCTGCATCGACCCCATCATTGCGGCGACCAATTGTTTCTTTTGTGCGGTCATCATCACGTCCCACGGCCTGAGCAGAAAGGACGGGCTTTGACCTCACTTCAACACTCCGCTGGCTGGAGAAAGCGGATGTTTTGTCGAACAGTCTGGCCTTCCTCGTTCCTCAACGAGCAGGAAACTGGCGACACACGTTCAAACGCTCGTCCAGTTTCTGATCACCTAGTGTGCGCCAGTGGTAATGCATGTTTTGTCCGGACATCTATCTGTCTGACATACACGACAAGTTTATGCTTTAGCGTGGTGGATTCTTTTTTGCTTCCCGTTGCACGCAGCGTATAATAATTACAGAGATGCGCTAATTAAAGTTTCTCTGCTTTGTCACGGCTCGCACTCATAAAACGTTTAGTCTAGACTCAGGACGACACAGGCAGTGAAAAGTAAATTTAATATTTAATAAACTTAGTGAGGATAAGGTGTCTGCCAGCTTCTCGGTGCGGCCTTACGCAAATCTTGGAAGAAGAGACGCATCGATATTTTTTTCATTTAAACCAACTCATCATCCCGTGTTGAATGTTGTGACTACAGAGAATTATGGCCAGTTTTTTTTGTCAATATGTCCATGATTCGCTTATGGTTTCAGTTTTGTTTTCAGTTTAGAGTTAAAATTTGAGAATGGAATTACTAGTACGTTTTTTCAAAAATACAAAACAATAAAAAAAAAAAATTAAAAATATTTTTTTTTTTTTATCTAATCAGTGAAACTATTTTATGACTAATTTAGTTAATATTATATAAGTTATTTCTTACTACTCATGTGTGCGTGGTTCTTTTTTTTTTTTTTTTTGTTGTTTTACCATGCAAAATAAATAATTTTCCATTTAAATAAGACGGTACAAATGCCTTAACGAAACTGAAAAATAAAAAAAACAAAATTATGTTATTTATTCCTTGCTTTCCACTTTCAGTTGCTTTCCCCATTCAGATTTCAACTCGACTACAAAGAAAGAAATCTGTTTTATATTAAATAACATTTCGCTTAAACAGTTATATTCAGTGGTATGCTACACTTCTTTTTTTAATTATATCATAATCGAAGCTTTAGCGAGCTTTATATTCAATGAAGTTAAAAAAACATCATTTCCTCCACAGAAATCATATATCTTCCTGCTTGCTGGAAAACAACTTTTCCCGCGTAAATGAAAACAGGAAGCAGAACATATTTCAGATTATAATTAATATATTGATATCCAACAAGCTCTTTTCTATTTGCGTTCTCATTTGTCAAAAAAAAAAATAAATAAAGCATAGACTGCCACTGCTTTTTATTTTATTTCGTTAAACTTTATTTTTAGTGATATTTTTTTTTTTACATACAGAAGTCATCCAAGTCTATAATGTAAATGAATAACAATGCTGTAGTTTTTGGTCGAGAATACTGATACAGCATTTTCTGTTAAAAATTACTAACTGAAATTTTGCAAGATATTAATTTTATCTTTAGTACTCACTTGATGCAGTGAAGTGGTACATATCAGCATATTAAGAAAACACGAGCTGTAGCTTACGAATCAAATAACAAATACACGACACTTAATAGTATTTAGTTCTGAGCGCGTAAGGACGGGTCTGTAAACGATTGCTCTTGCTTTTATTTCAAATCAGTGGCTCGTGCCTGGAAGCTAACTGAAAAGCGTCAGTTTTCGTGCCCCACCCTTGTCTCGTAGCATCCATCTGTTAAGCAATATGCGTATCCACGTATGTATGGCGCATACCTCGTGTACGTCTCACCAGGCATGAAATACCTGAGTAAACACAAACAGACCACTGGGAATAATTCATTGTATTCTTTACACTCTTTCACGAGAAAAACCTTTTCACCAGCGGTGATCGTTCGGAAACCAGACACTCGAAGATTAGTTTCTCCAATGCAAACTCTTTAGTCAGACCATCGACTAATGATGAAGTCGGTGTGAAAAACACGTATTTTTCATGCTAATAAAACACATTTTGTTTATTAATATATATATTTTTTTTTTCAGTCTCGTTTATTTGCTATAATGGAAAATACACCACAAGAACTTTTATTGAAGAATACCAGTTATAGGCACAGAAATAAGCCAACAATAAAACAACTTTTCAGTCTTTTCTTTCTTTCTTTTATTTTTTTTTTTTAACTTCTCTTATTTGTATGTTCCTTCTCGCTTCCTCTTTTCTTCTTCTTCTTTTTACTTTTGTTATAAATGATAGCGGACGACTTTTTCTTCGTCTCCTTCGTCATATTATATGTTTATTTTTTTTTAACCTTTTTGTGTCGGGATGTCTGTTCTTCTGTTTGTACATGCATGTAATAAAATATATTACTTTATCTCCACTCTGCTTGCAAGTAAGTACGAGGTAAATGAAATAAATTACTCACTCGCATGACCAGTGTGTTTAGTTAACCAAAACGGCGGTAAAACAATATTTATTTTACTCACAATGTGACATAAGTAATATGTTTCGCAGAGCCATGGCGTCATTCAGTTACACGTTTACACAAATTTATGCACCACTGCACTACTAAACATAGTTTCAATTAAGGACATGGCAAATACATATATAGCCAGTGTTTCCTGACGAAGTTCAGTTAATATGATTAGCTACTGGTTTCCGTGTAAAATATATTTCCTTAACGAGAATATTAAGTCTGAAGTACGTAATGTACATAACTGAAGACGAAAAATTGTTAGTGATGGCATCAACAAAAAAAAAAAAAAACATAATAATTTTTTTTTTTTTTTTTTTTTTTTTTCTTTTCATTTTGCAGTATATGTTTCTTAAGCAGAAAATGAGGTATTTTTTTCAGCGTTAAAGTAACGTCGCGTACAATTATATATCTCAATTATTCTTTTCATTAGGAACTGAACACACAAGGAAAGTCAGTCAAGTCTGTGAGAGTGTATATGTTTTTCCAAGAGACAAATAATTACGGTCAAGAAATGAAGAAAAATTACCAGTCTGTCTTTCTAAATGTCCCCGAGGATACAATTCTCGTGTAATCAGCTCTGGCATGTCAGAAGAATTGGAATTTCTCATGTGACAAATTTTTGTTAAAACACTTGACCAAAACGAAGTATTTTGCTGAAAGAAAAACCGAACGATCAATATGTTTTCCACCCTAGAAGAAATACGAAAAGGTTTTAAAAAATAATGTTAAAAAGCCAAAAAAAAAAAAAAAAAAAAAAAAAAAAAAAAAAAAAAAAAAAACCTTTTATTTACTTATTTATTTATTTATAATAAAAACTCATTTTATCCTGAAAGTTACATTCACCTTGGCTATGGCGTCCCCTTTTTTCTATAATACAAGATTTTTTTCCCCGTTTACACATGAAGAAATTCAAACAAATAATCTTGGTATCAGTTTCTGAAGTCTATATTGACCCAGTTAGTTCATTTGTTATCCAGTTAACTGTTTAATGGGGAAGAACGTTGAATTATGTGGTATTGTATTCTCCACACAGCTTTGCTTTCATACTGGAACCGGGAAAGGAAACCGAGCCTTGCCCTTACGTTGGTTGCTAACGTAGCCGTCACACATATTTCATTCTGCTGTACTACACCGTTTACGTTAAACTCGATCCCCTGTTCCGGTTTAATCCCACTAGCTAATGTCGATGGCCGTTACCCATTAGCTCCCCAGTTTAATGCTTAAATTGCTAGATTTCACTGAAATTATCACTTTGGCTGCGCCATAATTGGATTTATTCGTGTGCAAATGAAATAGGGCTGTTTTATCGTGATGACGTTGTGATCAACGTGCACAATGACGGGCTACGAGAATGAACGTCTACTTGCCAGTCTAATTAGAAAAAGAAAAAAAAAAAAAAAAAAAAAAAAAAAAAGGTTTATTATGTGTGTGTGTCTTTTATTTTATGTTATTTTTTTTTTTTTTACTAATATGACATCGACTGATCGAAATATGAATACTGAACATTTATATGCATAGAAAAAGCATACAGTAAATTGTGTCATTTTGCCGTCGACTGTTATTAATCTGATGTGCGTTTCGCGTGCGCGGATAACACAGTGTAAAGATTATGTTTTTATAATGACCACAGCATCATTGATTTGGGTTGTGTAACATTTTTAATTATTCACTTTCTTTAAGAAGACAAAAAAAAAAGCCCACAAAAACCCCCACTTTTTTTTAATTGAACTTCATTTTAAAGCCACCCCTACAAATAGGCGAATGTGTATTTCATAAAATAAATAAATAAATAAATAAATAAAATAAATAAAAACTTCAAAAAGCAAAGCCCGAATTGAATTAAAAAAAAAAAGAAAGAAAGAAAAATAATAATTGGAAAAAAGAAGAAAGAAAAAAAGAAGAAAATCTGCAGTGTTTTATTTATTTATTTATTTATTATTATTATTATTATGTTGGATATAATTTTTACGAGAAAATAATTTTATTATTAAAAACATAATATTAATTAAAAAAATAATAAAAAAATAAATCCCTCATAAAAAAAAAAAAAAAAAAAAAAAAAAAAAAAAAAAAAAAAAAAAAAAAAAAAAAAAAAAAAAAAAAAAGGAAAAAAATGAACGCAATCAAACCAACAAACTAAAATATACATCTGTCATAAAAAAATTAAAAAAAAAAAAAAAAAATGGCGGAGTTCAGGAGCGCTAAGTACGCCTTTATCGGCTGAAGCCCTCGTACAACTATCGCGATATTAAAAGTTTAGAAAGGAAATCCCACTCAACAAGCCGCTCCTACTGACCAACAACAAAGACTACTACACTCTGAAAACTAAATTGGTAAAAAGCATTAACGTACGTACGTACGGATAACAATTACCTACTTAGCTGTTGAGTTTTAAAGCTGTTCCAATACCAAAAATAATTAACAACAGAATTTGTGGTTTTTTTTTTTTTTGTGTTTTTTTAATGCGCTTTAGATGTAAATTTGTCATGATATATTTCAACAAAATTATTTAATATTTTCAGGTCAATGTATAACCCAGAAATCAATTTATTAATATTATTAATTTTTTTTTTTTTTAACCTTGTATCAGCAGAATGTACGAACTCACCCCTTGCACTCAAACTCATTAATTACTATCATTTACCTACATATTTTCAGTATTATGTATATGAATTAGGTACTAATAAATACCACTTGTAATAAAATAACGTGATTAACTTTGATAATTTTACTATAGAGAGAGGACAGTTGAAATTAACGGTGAGCAAATCAAATGGCTGCATCAGTTGCCCAGAAGCATCAGTTTTAATTATTACAAAACATTTTGTGTTTTTGTTTTTTTGGCAGAGATTATTTTGTTATTGTAATTTTAACGATTTTGACAGCGCTAATCGATGTATAAACAACAACCAGTACTGTTTATTGTGTGTGTGTGTAAGCGTTATTGGATTCACACTAACGTACACGCCTCATTTCGTGCCATTATAACGAGACATTCTTCTAATTAACCCCACGAGTTACGCCTCTTCTTCTTCGAAGAACGCAAAAGCCTCGCGACCATGCCTCGTGTGTTTTCTATTGTTTCCCATGTTTGATTTCAATTGCAGACAAAAGCTAATGACCATGCGATCGATTGTGATCAAAGTTTTATACACGTATCTATTTTCTTGTATTGATTTCGCTATAATAGCTAGCCTCGAGCCCAGCGTCTCCCGCACGGTACGTCTTTGTCATCGTAGTTGTCTTTGCAAGTCTCGATAATTGCATTTGACTTTTCTTATTATCTCGATCAGTTGTCAGGAAATCAGCGCCGGAGGCTGAAGCTGTGAACTACGTCATAGTATATGTGATTTCTGAGGTCGTGGGTTTTATGAGTTCTATTTCAGTACCTATCAGAGAAAGAAATGTTGTTGTTTTCGTCGTTGTTTTTTTGTAAAAATAGGAATAAATATCAAAGGCAATGATAGTGTATATGTTTCGAATTAATGATGACGTATCTAGCTACGCATATGCGCCTGCGCACACACATTTACATGCACACTATAACAAAGTTTCAATGCATTAATATGATGCTAATTTGGGCTTTTATGTGGTATGTCAAAGAAAACATTTAGAATACAAATAAATGTGAAATACAAAGGCTATTATATGTGATTAAATTAATGTGTTTAATTACGAATTGTAATTCAGTGTGTTTTTTTTAATTTTATGATTTCAATAGAAAACTCCTCATACAAAATAATGTTTATCTCAGACAGATTCAAAGTAGTCATCCATTAAAAGAATAAACAATCGATAAACAGAACTTTACCAAAATAAATAATAACCGTTATGTATGTCTTTCATTTTGTACAACGATTCTACGTCATCATTTTTAAATTACGTAAGGACTTCTACAGTTGGTTTAAGCTAACGAGCTTGATTTATTTCTCTTCTGTTGCATATAGTCTTATTTTTCTTCGAAATTTAGTTCTACGTGTTTGTTTGTTTGCGTGATTTGTTGACATTTTACTTGGTTCATCGGATATGTGACTGGTTGGTTGGTTGTGATTTCTGACAGTATCATTCAGTGTCCGTTTTCCAAAAGTATTTGTAGTTAATCATTTTGTAATTGGTACTTAAAGCTTTGGGACTGGTCTGATCTTTATTTTTCCATTATAGACGTGAAGCGAATTAGAGTATTATGAACTGTATTTCTTAATGAATCGTTTAAATAGTATATATTTTATTATATCAGACGCAGTAATATAGTTGTTAAATTTGAAAAAAACAAGATAAATAATATTAATGTATTCGTTTTCTTGTTATTTCTTTTAAATTTTATTTATAATAATTTTGAGTGTGTGGATGTAATTATAAGTTTTCCTGCATGATTCCACTAGATTTATTACAATTTATAAATACATTTTTACAAGCTACTAGTATTGGTATCTCATGATTTTTTTGCACGCAGTTTATTAAAAAAAAACAAAAAAAAAAAACAAAAAAACATCTTCAAATATCCCTTCATTAATAACAGTAGGAAAGCAAAAATAATAAATTAATATCAGTGGCATCTTCCGTGGCATATTCCGCACCTAAGAAAATGAGATCCAGCTAAACTAAGCACATTAACAGGTGAAATCCAACTCTAGCTGTGTCAGTGGCCTGTAAGTCGCACAATTTGTTATTGATTGGATGAGTACAGAGTCGACAGGTTCCCGTGATTGGAGTCGGATTTCCTCATTTGACGATATCTAATCCACACGCATTGATCTTGTCTTGTCAATGGCATTCCAGCGATTTTGCTAGTTGGCGACTTGGATACAGATGAGGTGACGGCTGCTCTAATTGTTATTATGCAGTTTAATCTGTCTTGTCTAAGTCTTAGTCTCAGAGTATGCGCAGCTGTCTTTGCTTCCATCTGATTCGCTTTGTTCTTCACTGCATCTATTTGTCTGCCAATATACAATTTTATTATTATTATTTTTTTTTTTTTTTTTTTTTTTTTTTTTTTTTTTTTTTTTTTTTATGCCTGTCTAATTTTCTGTTTAATTGTCTGTCTGTCCATCCATCTTTCTATTTATTTCTCAGCATATCTGTTTACGTCCTGTTAATAATTTTTCCGTGAGCGAGTGTCCATTTTTTTAATCATTAGTTCGGTCCTTGAATCAGTTAGCATTGTTTCGAAGTGAAATCCCTGAAAAAAAAAAAAAAAAAAAACGACAACCTAGTGAAAGAGAGGTTAAAACGGAGAGAGAGAATGAGATAATTACAGTATTAAATAAAAATAAATATTACATGCTATTGCAAAGAACAGCTAAATGAAATATGCATAAGTTGGTGAGGGAGAAAATCGACAGAATCGTTAACTAAGTGAACGATAGATGTGTTTGTATATAATCACATAAATAAAATATTTTCAAACGCAATACACCACAAGCCGCTTCTATTCGGGATATTCAAATCAGAGGATTTATTTTTGTACCCGAATGCATAGTTACGTGACAAACAACAGTGTCGTCCTTTCATTTGCAGCCATTGTGTTTTTCTCTTCTTCTTCAGTCTCGCCGTTTTGAAATATTTATTTTATCGTCTGCTTGTTTCCGCGTCAATGAATTGCAACACGCTTATTACAGATATATTTTTAGCCCGGTTTTGTCAAAGGCCGATCTACCTTTGCCATGACAATTCTCTTCAGTTGTCGGTGCTTTTGATCGAAAGCAGAATTCCATTTGTGTTGATAAGATGAAGAACTGGCATTCATTAACTGATAATTGCAATGAAATATATCGTAATTTTCGCTGAACTGATTACTTTCAGCGTGAGTAGCAACGCGTTAACGTAACAACACTTGTCTCCCAAATCAATGTGAAACTGTATGAGATTATTAATGGATCAGGGACAGTAGTAAATTGATACATTGAACATTATCGTGCAGTATTTCAACATTTCTTTTTTAATTTAAAAAAACCCACATAAAATGTGGAAAGAAGATAATTATAACGATGGAAACGAAGTTTGTAGCTTATAGAAACAAATAAAAAAAAAAATAATAATAAAAATAAAAATATGGGAATGTTTGTTTTATATTAATTATTAAAACTGATTCTATTTTTGCATGTAAAAAGCGTTTTTACGAAATGAAAATTCTTTTCATCGCGAATTTAAAAAATAATAATAATTATAAAGAAAAAAAATAAAATTATATCATATAATGCTCGTTTAGTGTATTAATTAATTAATTAATTTTAAGAGAGAGATTTCAATTTTAAATGAAAAGTAATATTCATTATACGTACATAATTTAAAAAATGATTTATATTATTATAAGTAGTAGTAGTACTAGTAGTAGTAGAAGAAACAGCTGTAGTAGTTAAAACACAAACCCACAATCTAATCAATTTTTTCTTTCTCTCAGTCACGTTTCTCTTTCTTTCACTGAATTTGTATACATTTCTCAGTTTAACTTCCTTCTTTTTTTTTTTTTTTTTCTTGTTTTATCTTTCTTTCTTTTTTTCCCCTTTCATTTGAAAAAAAAAAAAAAAAAAAAAAAAACAACACTAAATTAAATTAAAAATCTAAGAAATGTCATTTTTTTATCTCATGTTCGATAAAGTGCAGGATTTGAGTTCTAATGTAAATGATGTGTATAATGCTCGCAGACAAAGCTAATGCACTCATAATGACGTTTCACTGTTAACCAAGCACATCAGTGTAATCTGGGACATGTATTGACGGTGGCGTCGGTGTTGGGGTCATCAGACGTAGACCACCGATTTAAGGAGGTGTCAGTCTTTTACGCTTTCGTTTGGGAGACAGCGTAAACGTGATTAAACAACTTCAGGTTGGTGTAGGGTGGAGCAGTGGTAGTTATCATTTTAATACTTCTGAAATTGTTATGGTTGGTTAAAATAATAGTAGTTAACGAAACTGTTAGTTAGAATAACTTAAGTACTTACGAGATTGTTAGTTACTTTAATACTTACGAAGTTTTATGCTTTTAATATTGTGGAAGTTTAGTATTTTAGCATTTTTGGTGAAATTTTAAAAATAAAAAATTATTCTGTTTTTGTTGTTGTTTTGATTAGAATAAATTTAATAAAAATTTCATTCTTGGAGTTTTGTTCCATGTGTCTTGCACCTTAGTAAAAAAAAAAAAAAATAAAAAAAAAAAAATATATATTCCCAGATCTTACCAAGATATTATTCATTAAAATATAATGTTGTACTGTATATTAATTTCAATAATATTAACTGTTTCAGTCTTTCGCAAAACCTTTTTGACATTGATGAAGATACCTTTTCATTCTTTCTTTCTTTTATTAAAAAAATTATTTTTTTTTTTTTTTTCGATTTGAGAGGGAAAAATGGTTCGGTCGTCGTTTTGCTCAATTTTAATTATTTTGAAATTTTTACTACTTTTTAACTTTTGATAGTTTTCGACTAACCATAAATATATGTTAAATACAATCAAGAATTTCTATGCTTTCAATAACATTAGGCGTTTTATATCTTTAATAAAAGTCAGATATCAAGTACTAAAAATAGTTTTGTTGTGTCTGCGTTTCGTTACGAAATACATACAGCTTTAAGGCTTATTATACAAAACTTATATATGCTATTACCAACAAAATCTAGTGGGACTTTTATTTCTTTTCAGTCCTTCTTAATTCTGATTTATAACCGAACATCTCCTAATTTCGAGAATTGTCCACTTAATTCGATTACTGCATCCCAGCACATTTTGCGAGAAGTTCCATTAATTGTGATTGGTGGCTGAGACTCGGAGAAAATTGTATAGAAAGTGATATCACAAAGGACAAAGTGTTGCGAGTCTTTGTAAAAATGTTTAATCGTAGTTAGCAAAAGCGTGTTGAACATAAACAGTCAATTTTCAAAGACAAGTCTGTCGGTTAATGTTCCATCGCACCGAACGAGATAGAAATGC